>JAUCMU010000125.1:28522811-28550080 GCA_032275025.1 Enteromius treurensis
ATTTATTTGTGTGTGTGTTGGGGGGGGGAGTCTTGTAATATGTAAAATGTTAGCCGTACTTACCATACTTACTCAGGATATATTTTACTGTATGTCTTTTGAGGACAGGGCAAGTCAAGAGAAAAAGGAAACCACTGGGGCAAGAGATTAGAAACAGGATTAGGACATGACGCAGGCCAGACTGAAACCTACATCCCCATGAGCCAAATGCCCTTTATGCGTCATGAGCCTGTGCGTTACCCACTGTACCATGACTAGCTTTTACAATTCTGAGACACTGATAGATTTGATTAGATTAAATGTCTGGGATCTGATGATGAAAAATGTGTTAAATATTCTGTCAGTTTTTTTTATTGACATGCTGATATGCAAAAAGGAGGATCTTTGACAGTATTTCAACAGCATGCCACTGGTGACATTCTAATGAAAACGTAAGCTTAATACAACACAAAGAAGCAAATTAGCTTTCAATCTTATTTTCACGAATGAGTAGCTGAGTAGCCAAACAAAGTCTTTAGCTGGCAGCTCCAGCTGGGCGTGACACTTATTTAAAGATCCACCTTGTTTGATTATGTTTGTTCAGTCTGTATATTAGAGTCGTGTTCTTTTCTTCTTCTTCAGATTTTAGACACAGAAACACAGCACAGTTCACAATGGAAAGGAAAGCTGAGAATTTCTATGCAGATGAGATATAATTGCATGCCTATGTTTAGAAGCTGTGTTGGAGTGTGGGTCTATTATTAGATCCAGGAACTATGAATTAGTAACAGTGTGGCATAAAAACTGAGACTTCATAAATATCACTGTGACTGCGGAATAAGACAAAACAACAGAAAATCTGGCAAGAGATGTTTTACTTTTCAATGCCAGAATGAAAGCTAATGAGGAGGACAATAAGGAATCCTTACAAAATACACATTGTGTTTCGCCTACAACAAATGACTGTTTTATACACTTCGCCCACCTTAGTTACTGTTGCAAGATTTACAAAATGTCCCATGGGAATGAAATTATGATTACTGTGAAAGGGGCAATTTCCATTTCATCGCGCTCATAAAGAGTGCATTCGGGCGGCTGGGTTAATAGATATTATACTTACGTGGACTGGAATGATGTTTGACACTGCAAAGCGTTATCAAATATAATCAAACATTTACGAAGTACCATGAAAACAGCAGCAGATACTCTGAATCAGAAACAATTATTTTGAAGGTCCTGATTGGTTTAAAAGTGCCTTTAAGGCAAGTCATTTCAGTGGGGAAACATCACATTTTCCAAAGCTGTTGGCCAAACTTGAATAAATTAGAAAATCTCCTGACCCTTCTTGTGAGAAATCAGAAACACAGAGGCATTGTGTGCAGTGTGCAGTGCAGTTCAGTGTGCATTAATTCATCCCACTGTCAAAAAACAGAATTAGTATTCATCAAAATGAATTAAAATAAACCCAGAATTTAATGCAAACCTGCAAAAATTTAATTACACAAATGTGTCTGATCCCATTTTATTAACCAATGTCTTTGCTGCTGACCTTTGATGATCCAGTTCAGCCATACATATACAAAAATGACTTCAAAGCCTAACTATTGTCCTTCATTGTATTGCGAAAGTAACGCAAAGGTAACGTAATGCATTACTTTCCATAAAAAGTAATTAATGTAATTAGTTACTTTTTCAGGGAGTAACACATTATTGTAATGCATTCCTTTAAATGTAACTTTGCCCAACACTGAAGGTAGCTACAGTGACTTTACCAATTAGCGATTAGCTCTTTACTCTGAGAAGGCGGGACTATTCTCCCATATTGTACATTGCACTTTCTTCCATTCTTTTGTAATAGAGGTGCACCTTCATGGTTTATATGAAGTCTTTGATAGGGGTTTGTTATACTGGTCTTGTTGGTTGCAAGTGTGTTCTTGGCAGTAGCTACATGATTGCTGACTCGCTCAAGTCAAAAGAGCCCCAAACCATATAACATTTAGATATCCAGATATGCCTCACATTCCACCTTCAGTGTATGTGTAGCAATCAGCTGGATGTGCCAGCCCAGCTCATGGGATGGCACTCCAGCACCCAGCTAACTGTGTATGTTTTGTGTCTGTTTTCATTCATGGACTCTTGTCACCGCCCATCTCATCTGTTGTCACGGTTCCCTATTGATGTCTCCGCCCCCCTTGTATGTTGCCATAGTCACTCATGTCTAGTCTCCTCCCACTGACCTAGTTTCGTGTGCATAAAACCCCGGTAGTGTTTGTATGTGATTACGGTTCATTGTACTGTCGACCTGCTCCGTGTTTCATTCGTGTATTCTTTGTTGTTTTGGATTATCTGTTGCTGACCTCGCCTGCCTTTGATTAACGTTTCTGCCTAGCCCTTTGGATGTTGTTTACTCCTCGCACGATCAACGCTACGGACTCTGACTACGATTCAGCCTCGCCTCTGACACTGATGTTTGCCGGTATCGATCCTGACTGTCTGTTTACACTCTGTGTGTTATAATAAAAGCCTCGCATTTAAATCCAAACGGTTCCACGACTTCCTGAACGTGACAGATTCATTTTTCCAAATGCGGTGATTGGTCGATTTCATTTGAAGCAGTGCTTTCATTCACTTAGGGCTATGTTACACACTGTAATAGGGGCACTTTAACATACAGCTTTCATCTGGTTTTGACCAAGTAACAAATTATATGTACTATTTAGGTACTAATGTGTACACTTTATGTTATAACATGCATCTGTAAGGTACTAATAATCACCCTATGGGGTAAATAAAGTTCAAAAGTGTACTTTTTTAAAAAGTCTTAAAATAATTTTCTGAGAGTGTAGAACACTATTCAAACTTGTTTACATTAAGAGCATTTTAATTTGATGATGTCTTTATTACAGTGTAATTATATATTTAAGTACTGTGTAATATTAAAATGTACCATAGAGTTAGGGTTAGTTGCCTGTAATTATGCATAATTTACTGCAGTAAATGCACAAATGTAACAAGGACACCGATTAAAATGTTACCAGAAAATTAATTACAGTACAACCTTTAACCAATAAAAAACACAAAGATTTTTAATGACCTTATTGATATATTGAGCACAGTCCTTGTAAGACTGCAAACATTCCTAGATCAAGCTATGGTTTGGGAGACAAAACAAATGCATGCAAAAGGTCAAAGGTCAATCCCATAAGATCAGATGCGCAGTGGATCCTAGTCTCAGAGATGTGAGAGTCTAGTGCATATTTACCACAGAGCCTCCAGAAGTCTGACCATGCAAACAAATGCCACATGCCCTCATCGGACCGTCCTTTGAGAGAATATGAGCGGCAGGGGACTGAACATGACATGCATGTCACATCCTCTGTATGACCTCACAGCAGTGGCGTCTCTGTGAGCATCTGCTTCCTAAATCCACAGACTGCTGTGAAAGACTCCAGCAATGTGGTCCAGGAGGGAGGTAGGGAGGGATGTGGGTCGCGGTACAAACGCCACACACTTCAGCTGAGATGTTTTCTCATGGCCCTAAAACGGCTCTTTATGCTGGAGAGCCATCTGTAAATACTATTTTGCATGCCTTTGTCAACAGAGAAGGCAGCCCATCTGTGGGAAGCAGTGCGACATGATTTAGCTCTTTTGTTACTCTGAGGAGTGGTGGGTTAAGTCAAGCGTGGGAATTCCTCATCGAAGGGTGCTTTCCTTCTGATTTTATATGGATGGAATTATATGAAAACCTCAGTGAGCGCTCAGATTTATTGTAGCCCTGCAGGGTGTGAGCAATTATGATCAAAGTCACAATTATATTGTTGGCACATACATTGTAAACAAATATTTTAAAATAAATAATACACAAAAAACACAAAATAAATCTTGCAAGCACGGTTGTTTTTATATTTACCTTTCATTTATTGTGTTTAACCTGATGTGTGTGTTTTTTTTTTTTTTTTTTTTTTTTTTTTTTTGCAGTCTACAAATATATTTAGAAATATATTTTTGATCAGGTAAATTAAAGGTAAATGCATACTGTGTTACTAATCAAACATAACATTTTGATATATTTCCGGTTGAAATTGTAAAAAATATCTTCATGGAACATTAACTTCACTTTAAAAAAAAACAAAATAATAAGTTTGACCCGTACAATGTATTATTGGCTATTGCTAAAAACATACCCTTGCTACTTATGACTGGTTTTGTGCTCCAGAGTAACAAATGAGCGACACAAATTAATCCCTTTTTTGCATTCCTTTTTATTTCAATGCTTAACTGGTCTTTTATGAAGCATAGAGTAACCATGTGTGCTTTTTAGCAGATGATTTAGTCATCATTAGTGCCCCTTGGGACGGTCAGATGTCAAAGGTTGGAGATGGTCTTGAGGTCAGGCATGTTGTCAGGAAGGTAAAACTAAGTTCACTCTTTACGTTTTAGCTTCACTCCTAAATGACGACCACAAAGAACCATTTATATTCCACTTCAGAGCGAGCTAAGAACAAAGCTGAAGACCATGCAGACAATGTAAAGTATTTAGAGAATAATTGCTAATTGGCTACTTTGTGTTACATGACGTAGCCGGTGTGAAATTCCTTTTGTCTAAAACCAATGTGCATGATGTCAGACTTTTGTGTATTGGACACTTAAATGATAGTAGGAATTGATTTATATATACTGTATATATATATATATATATATATATATATATATATATACACACAATAATAATAACAAAAATATTTCTATTGTTATTTCTACTACTATGCAAATGTCTGTGATGTCTATATTTTATTGTTGTTTTATCCTTTAAATCTTAGAATTAGAATATCTAATGAATAAAGATTTACAGCATTTTAAAGTCTATGATTACTCATACTCAACACATTTTTAAATAAACATAAACAACCGTAAATGTTATAACAATAGGCCTATGTAGTGTACAAATATTTATTTATTTTTAGTGAAGATACATTTTTTTGTTTATTCATTTTGAATTCCCAGTGCATCATGATGAACGACAAAACGACAAAATATATCTGAAAAAAAAAATAAAGGCATGAAATTAAATAAACAGTAACTGAAACATTTTTCAGCTAGCTGCCAACATTTAGCATTTAAGTTCAATTTGATGTACAATATAAAGTAAAATAAAATATACAAAAATTAATAATACACATTATGTATTATAAATAATATATGAAATAGCAAAGATTATAATGTATCATTTTAATATAAAGTATTAATTGCATTTTTACATTTTTATGAAGACAAATATTTCCAAAGCATCAATATAAATACATGTTAAACAAACAAACAAACAAACAAACAAACACACACACACACACACTCACAAAATCTACTTTTGGGTAAAATATTAATTAAAATTAATTAAACAAAACCAGCAATCAATAATGGCTCTAAATAAAGCATTCACTAAGATATATATATATATAAACTGTAAGTACTGTAAGTACTGGATATTTAATTATTTATTTATTTATTTTGCAGACATTTCTGTTAACCAAAAAAAAACAACAACAACAAAACAAAAACAAAAACAAAAACCTGCAATGAAATATAAATTTTTTAAATACAGGTAAAACTAACTGAAAAATAAACACTGATAATTCCTTCATATTAAAACTGTATTGTGCACCATTTTTACAAGTTGTTTTCCAGTTAAAAAACAACAACAACAACAACTGTATGAATATTCTACAGTTGATTTATTAATACTACTATATCTATAAATATAAAATAATTCTACACTTCTACTGTATAGCTAACCTGAACAGTAAACGCTGATTTCTGATTTATTGCTAGGAACAGTTATTGGTGATTTATTGCTTAATTTATAAATTTTACAGATTATAGATAAGATATCTCCACAGTGCATAGGAGAGGATGTTTTTACACAACCATGCAGCAAAGCAGTGATATTAACAACTCAAATGTATTTGCAGTATATTAATGTAAACATCTGTGCATCTGGCTTATCTTTGATGAGATAATGCTAAGTACAAGGTAATGCCTAAAACAATTTGAAGATGAGATAGTGTTAGACATGCTCACAAGGACAGATTAGATTCAGCACCACACCCACCGTCTGAAAGAAGATGAGCTTTTAGTCACGAGCGTATAGGAGCAATTATCTCTGCCTATAGCCTATTTCTTATGGTGCGCTCCACACATGATTTGGGTTACAGTTGTAAAAGAACAACATGAGAATGTCTGGGTGTTGCTGGAACTCCTTGAATTATCTGTGCCTCCATAAAAGTGAATGGATAGTCCCTGAGGCCTGTCCCATAGTATCTCACATCCAAACAATTGCTGCAGTCCAGTGCTTTATCAGTTCAGGACAGTAAGTTTGTTTCTTGCCACAATAGATTTGTATTAAATTTCACCATTTTTGTAGGACAAATTCTTTTGGCAAACAATGCGACTGCGCACCGGGCAGGAAAAGATTAAACAGACCTCTTCCATGTGGATTTGTTACCCAACAAAATGAACGAAAATGACAGAGAAACCCTTTAGGTGGTGGATTATGCAGTTGTTAATAAACCTTTGGAAATGTATACTTGTTTCCTTTTCTGTCTTTTTCAGTCGTGAATGGTTTCCCCATTTAACCTCTCTCCTGCTGGCATCATGTATCATAGCAAACAAGGAGTAGTGAAGCACAAAAACACTCAAAGTGCTTTTAAGGCAGATGACAGCCGACGGCAAGTTCCCACACATGGGGTTTACTGTGAAGTCAGCTAATAAATTTACAGTTGTGTTTGTAAAATCAACTATAAATAATGAGTTATGACATTTATTTAAGTACCTGTACCTTTTGGAAGAGACTAACATGGCACAGAGTTAGAGCTATTGGGATTTAATGACATGAAGGTGATTCTTCTGATGAAATTTCATTCTACTGTGAACTCTTAACACATGTATAATTAATGCAGTTATATAATTAGACTCAATAGCTTACTCAGCCCCTGTAACCTCATGTAAAAAAACAAACAACAACAAAAAAGAAAACAGGAGACAGTTACAATGGATCCATTTATGTAACAATATCAGTTTTTTCCATAACTGTTACCATAATGATCATTATGAAGCATCTGAGGATCTTTAAAAGAAAATGCATTTTGCTTCAAAGACCAATCATGCATTTGTGTTGTGTTTTACTTTTTTTGTTTTATATTAATTAATTTATTTGTCATTCATTTATTAATTTATAATTAAATTGTTTTAAAATTCTACTTAATCAAATATTAGTATTGATTAATCATAGTAATTATTTATTAATTAATTTCATTGGTTCATTAATGATCAGTCATTTCTATTTCTAATTCTATTCTACTCTGCTCTGCTCTATTTTATTTATTTATTTCCATTGTTGTTTAGTCTCATGACTGTGGTTCAAGGGCTGTTTGTCTTCATGAATAATAAGAGATATGAGGAAATGTTCATGGGATGTTGTTTTGAAGCTCTTTGGTATGACAATGCTTGTTAAATTTTTGTTTGTCAGACTAATTCTACGCAACTATGTCTATTCAATAAACTCTTCTCCTTTTTATCATCACTTTATCTCTTGCTTCTGCTCTTCACTGACTTTTTGTCGGTTAACTTCTTTACTGACTGTTAACAGGTTTTGGGTATTAGATTACTTTGTTGTTGTCAATGTCTGATCTTTTGTGGACAAACCTCCGCCTTGCCTTTGATTTCTTTGTTCTGGTTTTGCCCCGTTTGGACTTTGTTAGCTGATCGACTGACCCTCGCTACCGCTCTGGGCTATTCTTGTGTTTTGCCTCTGCAATTCCTGTTTGCTGTTGTCTCGACCCTGCCTGTTTGATCATGTCATTAAATAAAGCCCTGCAAATGGATCCGCACGTCTCAGTCCCGTTCGTAACAGAATACGCAGCCACCTCAGGATGCCAGATTGTTGTTAGTCCTCGAGCAGGGCTCTCAATTGCTTGAGGACTATGTACAGGAATACCTAGAGCTCGCTGTCCATTCCAATCTACCAGACTTTGTACTGATTGACTATTTTCTGCGAGGGCATGAGTCAGTGGCTGATCTGTGAGGGACCCCGGTCATCGCTCGCAGAGTTTATGTACTTTGCCCTGTTGTGTGTGGGCTATTTCAATTTACGGTGGGAATGCTGAAAGGGAACACGATTCTGGCGAAAATGGCGCTCGCCCTTGCCTCGTCCAGCTACGGCTCAAGAAGCTGCCCCTGAATCCTCGTCTTGCCCTGTTATGGCTATGGAAGCCGCCCATGAGCTGTCATTATGCTTAGTCCCGGCCACTGAGGCCATTGAACTCTTGTCTGGCCCTGCCACAGACATAGAACCCTCACCTTGCCCTGTCATGACAATGGAAGCTGTTTCCAAGTCCTCGTCCTGCCCAGTCACGGCCAGAAGGGCCACCATAGAACCCTTGTCCTGCCCTTCCATGCCTATGGAAGCCATCCCTGAGCCCTTGTCATGCCTCGTCACGGCCACAGAGGCCGTTGAACTCTTGTCCTGCTTTGTTTAAACCATTAACAGAACCTTGGCCCTCCTATGGACTCGCAGCATGTACTGTCTTGGCCGCAGAGGCTGTTGTTAACCCCGCTGTGCTTTCTGTTCCAGTCCCGCTGGCTCCGCCCTGGAGGGCTGCTGTCCTGCCGGCGCCATCTGCGCCGCCTTGGAGGGTGTCTCTGCCGTCTGTCACGATCACCAGCCAGAGTGCCCTCAAGCTCCACTGGAGGGCACTCCACCCTGGACGGTTATGTGTTTCTGATTGTACTCTAAGGACTAGGGCTGGACGATATGGTTAAAAAACTGTATTACAATATCAGTGTTTCGCATCGGTCGATATCGATAATTATTGATATTTTTATGACCCATTTAAAATAAGAAAAAAATATATTACATTTAAGCAATTTTATTTTAAACTTAACCTTCCTCTATCCTCTTACTTCCTCTTTAGCTTCGCAACCTCTGTTTTCTTCAGACGACGAATAAAAAATATCAAACGTTTTCTCAAACGTGTTTTTATTGATATCAATCACGATATCGCAATACATATCATTATTGTTTTATCACCCAGCCCTACTAGGGACTCTTGTCATGAAGCGATTTCCTCACGGTTTCAGTGTTTCCCCTATTCAGTCTCTGCCCCCTTGTTAGTTCTCATAGCAATTGATCAGCTCCGCCCCCTCGTTAACCCTCTTGTCTCGCCTTTAAAAAGTGTTTAAATGCTGCATATTGAGTGTCTTTCCTCATACAAAGCAAGTTTCCTGTGTGTTCATTGTTTGTCTGATCGTTTGTGTGCTGACCTCCACCTTGCCTTGGATTATTGTTCTCGTTTTGACCCCTTTTGGACTTTGTTCGCTGATCTGCCGACCCTCGCTAACGCTCTGGACTATTCATGTGTTTTGCCTCAACAATTCCTGTTCGCTCGACCCTTCCCATGTCTTTAGATAAAGCCCCGCGAATGGATCCGCACGTCTCAGTCCCGTTCGTAACAATCTCTTTCTTCATTTTGCTAGGACATTATCTAGCAATTTTACAGACATTTCTGTTAACCAAAAAAATCACACAAAAAACTCCAATGAAATGCAAAATTCAAAATACAGGTAAAACAAACTGAAAAATAAAAACAGAACATTTCTGTATTGTGAACTGTATTGTGCACCATTTTTACAGGTACCGTTCATGTATTTATTTAAACAATTTGAAAGAGGCATTTTTCCTTTTAGATAAAGTAACTATGCTTGTAAATGTGTTTGCATCTTGCATCCTTCGCACACACAGTCCTTTGTTTTATAGCTATTACTGAGTAAGGTTAGGCTTAATCTGTTTCTTTTGAGGTCAGCGTCTCCAGCACTCCTTCAGTCACACATCTGTGGACACAGACAAAACACCCACACCGAGCCACTTCCGAAACGTGTTCATACCTGGCATTCCTCTCTGTTCCCATGTCAGCACATGATTTGCTGACATTGAGAACTGGGTCGCCGAGGGTCATCGAGAGGATTATTCCAATTCAGCACAAGTTTGGCAAAATAAAGGTTGTGCTTTTCATTCAACGGCAGGGTTTAAACTCATGTTTGCTTTTCAGAGCAGAGGAAATCAACCCGTTGCCATCAGTCTGATAGATCTGATCGGTAAGTGCTATATCCACAGTGACCTAAAACATGTGTTTAGGTCTATAAATGCCTTAAATGCCTATAAATGTCTTATTAGTCTCATCAAATTTAACACAATGAAACTCAATTTGATTGCTCAGAAATATGCACTGTGTCAAGTCTCATTAACATATATATATATATATATATATATTACTTATAAAGAAATAAAATCTGGATATTGTATAATTGTTCAAAAATCACCTGTATTTTGTGCCCTATATGTGTGTCTGTTGTCACAAAAACTTTAAACAGTTTCTTCAAATCTGATTGGTTAATCACAGTGTTGTTCCAGGGTCAACAAAGATGTTGATCCAGGGACATGTTGCACTTGGTAAAATCAGCATATTGCTAATAAGGTTAGTTGTTATATGTTCTTCCAGCTCAATCTTTTTAATATCTTTGTTTTTTTAGCTCTTTGTTTCCCCGTGCCAACTTTTTTGAGATCTGTAGCAGGCATCAAATTAGAAATTTATTGGATAAAAGTTAAAAATTTCTCCATTTAAACATTTGTTATGTTCTCTATGTTTAATTGTGAATAAAATATTAGCTCATGACTTTTTCAAATCTTATAATTTTCACTTTATTCAAATTTTAAAAACATCCCAACACATATATATATATATATATATATATAAAAATCCAGGGCTGGTTTCCCAAAAACATTGTTAGCTAACTATAGCTGTTAGTTCTATTAAACTCTATTGGTAACGATGGAACTTGTGACTATAGCTGCTTTAAGAAAACACATTTCTCAAAACATTTGCATAGATATGCCTTAGCAACTGCACACAACTTTTTACGTGACCTTTGTAGGCACAGCTTACATTCTTTTCAGCAGAGTTTCTCAGGGGCTGTGATGATAAATGACCTGGTTAATGTTAAAACACTAACTGTGGCATATCACTATGGGACTGAATACTGCTCCTTAATACAGGTATTAAACCAATCATTTCTCACAATGAGCATTGTTTGTTTTCACTGGGGCCTGTCCATGTTGTGACTTGCAAGACTACAGTATTTGCTTTCTTGAGATAGAGGCAAGGATGAAATGTTTGGAACTGAACTACTACAAGGTAAACTCGAAGTTGGGCACAGATTCGAATGAGGGGACATTATGTTCAGACAGAGTTTTTTCCCTTTGACATGCAAAGTTCATGGATAATTCATTTTAATACCGAATCCCCTTATTAGCCTCAGGTAAGAGTCTGTTAAGCCAATAAACACTGCATACATAATCCTCAAGACAGGAAAATGTTAGTAACAAGAACACAAGGACTTTTGACCGCATTACAGTAATTTTTACTGCTTGTTCAGGCAAAAATTATTATTCATACACTGAAGGTTTTAACAAATCCTTAACCACAAGGGTTAAACTTTGGTGTGAAACTCATCTCTGGGTAATAAGGATACATATTGTGGCTTGTTGAGAAGAGCTTTGCTGTTACTTTTCTAAATGACTAAATGAAGATGAGGGTGATCTGCCAAAGAATGCCTTCGAAACTCAAAATTGCCCTCTTCATGTTTAGCAGATGCAAGTTAGTTATATGTTGAATATGTAAGATTACTTTAAAGAAATTAAATCATTTATTAATTAACTAAAAAAAATATATATACTTTTTTTCTTTGAGGATACATTAAACTGATTATTTTTTCATTTACATTTAATCATTCAGCAGATATAGAGATTATGTAAAGATGTAAAGGAAATGCTGTTTTTATTGTTAGAATAAAATCTAATAAATGCTGTTCTTTTGAACTTTCTATTTTCTAACTTTCAATATTTTTACAAATAATAATAATAATAATAATATAATGAAATATCTTATCGGTTTCAACATTATTATTGATAATAAAATGGTTCTTGTGCACCAAATCAGATTAGAAAAATTTCATTTTAGTAACGGCTTTTTAAAAACAGTTCGCGGAGAGAACAAAAAAAATTCGTGCACACTTTTTATTTTCCTTATTTTGCAAAAGCACACATTTTTGTTGTTACTGAGAGTGAACTTAAAAAAAAGTAGACACCTAACAGATTCGAATGCTGTATAACACTTACTTGTGTGACCAAAATCAACAAAGTTATATTAGTGTCTTTTGCACTGATAAGAAAAAAAAGACCCTGATTACGCCAGTGTGATCCGCACCCTATAAGGGTCAAGGATCATGTGACACTGAAGACTGGAGAAATGATGCTGTATTTTCATAACAGGAAAAAAATACATTTTAAAATATATTTAAATGGAAAACAATCATTTGAATTGTTATAATATTACACTATTACATTTTTACTGTATTTTTGACACTTAAAAAGAAACAAATATAGCCTTGGCAAATATAATATAAACATTTATGCATACTGCATTAAAAAGGTATGCTCAATGTATGTCGTAACACATTATATCTTAGTTTTCATAAATAACTGCAAACATAATTGCATAAATTATACTATTTGAAGGTTTGTTTGTCATGTGCTTTAATAATTGCATAATTAATGCATTAAAACTACGTAATGCATTATATATAAAGGCGACCCTTAGAATTTTGAGTGTTTTTATTATAGTGTAAAAAATGTACCAGCCCGTCTGATGCATTTGAATCAAACGTAAAATTCTACTGTATGTTAACATAGAAGCTGTTTAACGTACAATATGTCATGCACCTTTTTTTTTCCGGTGAATTTTAGTGCTTTGTAACTTTTCCCTCCATGGTCCTGCCCTATCCACAAACTGCCATTTTACAAAGGTAGAAATGTCCCATGGTTGAGACTCTGCTGTCCCACACTGTGAAGAGGGGTCAAAGTCCACAGCAGGGCCCCACAGGCCCAGTACACCTGTCATTACTCTCATACAGCGACGTCTAATGAGGTGGAGCCCATCGTAATTCCTGAGGACACTTTGCTGTGTCTCCACAGTGGGCCTTTGATCTTTCTGCTCTCAGAAATAAAGCGTTCGGAAAACCTCCTGCCTCCAGCTCAAAGGGCCCCGTAACAGTCACTGATTCGGGTGAAGTGTGCTTAGGCAGGTCAGCCCATTGCCATTGCTGATTGGCCCCCAGTAGGACTCTGGTGGTTTGGTAGGGTGTTAATGAAAAGCAGCCCTCTTCAGTGCCAGGCTGTATTAGTGACACAGCAGCAGGTTAGCACGATGACACAGAACAAGTGACACATTCCACAAATTAGCAAAGGCTATTATATTGTCAGGAATGGACTGATGTTACTTGACAAGCAAGGGGGACAAAATTGCATTAAATATGAGTGACTAACTACAAGCCAAAATGCATTTTAATTGCAGTATTACAGCAGTGAAAAGTGCAGTTTTATGTTCTGCAGTATGTAGTATATTCAGTACTAAAAAGCTTTTTTTTTTTTAAGTTATATTTATGGGCTTTTCGCATTTAATCGATTGGACGGTGGAGATCAGACAGGATAGCATTGGGCAAAGAGAGGGGGTAGGATTGGCAAAGGACCTTGAGACAGGAAACGAAATTGGGTCGCCTTGTGCACAGATGTGTTATATGTCGGCATACCACTGGGCTATCGCTGCTGACGCTAAAAAAAGCTTGCATACTGCAGTGCATTTGCAGTTTAGTGACGGAAGGATATTTGATTTAAATATTTAAAGTCTGCGTAAAGTCAATTCTAAGAATTAATTGGAAACACATTATAAATGTAAGAAATGCATTGCTGAAACAAGTTACAAAGACTGTGAACTGTATAGTACTTAATTTTGGAGTTATACTGTTAAACAGATTTTCCAGCCGCACCATTTTCATGATCAGGATTTTTTGGGCGGGGTTAATCATGACTCGATGACGCCACCGAGCCAATGGGCATGGTCCCTTCCCCAACACTATAAGAGGTGTGTTCAACATGAAGCAGCACTATCTGACAGTGTGTGACATAAAAGTACAGTGAGAGGTATAAAGAGCAGATGCTCCTTATACATTTGCACCACTACCAAACTTTCAAACGCTGATCGTTCTGCACAGTACTGCTTCATGTCCAATAGCCTATATATAACTAACCAACTGATGCTCATTAGCTTCAGTGGATTGCAAGTGCGAGTTACTTTCATTACTTGGTCTAATGCCATAAACGTACCTGGGCGAGACACAAAATGCGTACCAATAAGTATCACTCCAGTTTCCAAAAGAAATGAACACTGGAGGCAGTAAATCTCTGACATCTTTTATTCCTTTTCACACAAATTTTCATCATTTTCGCACAATTACTTAAAGAATATCATGTTATGACTTCAAAACAATATTAATATGCTAGTAAATTTGAAAACTAATGCACTTGAAGGTTAGCATCACACATATTCAGCTTCGTATCTGTGGGTTTTCATAAACGGTAGGTTTGTTCTGTAGCTCACGGAGTACAGAGATATACTTGAAAGGCGAGGAGCTATATTTTGAATCCCGTGTAACTACGGTTCGTCAAAACAGTCAAAAAAAAACCCAGCATTTGAGAGCAGAGATTATGGCTTATTTTTTTTCCAAGATTTTGGTACTGTATTTTATTTATTTAAATTTGGCTGGGTGGTTAATAACAGATTTTTATGTGGTGTGGCAAACTCAGAGCACATATTTAATATGGACTTTAAATATTTCATTTAAATAACGGTAGTATTTTTTGTTGTTACGTAAATACATTAGAAGGCAACAGACGACTGTTGCAGTAAGCAGTACAAATCAGGACGGTGTTATTTAATGTCACACTGTTCTGAAATTATATTATGATATTATTGATTTTACATTGTAAAGATCTCAAAATTATGGTCAAAATACTCTAATTATCTGGTAACACTGCTGAAGAATGAATGCTGTATGAGAAGCAGGTGATCACATTCGCTCAGTACGTCTCAGTAATATTAGTAGGCCGATTAATACATCCTTAAGCTATGCAAAGGTCCTGCAACCTCAACCACAACCTCAAAAAAACAGCTACTATGTCTGTTTTTCAAGCAACTGATAGCAAAAAAAGTACAGCACCTTAAATCGTCAAGCTGTGACCTTAACACACTTCCCACATCTTTTTTTCAAAACTGTTTAGAAGCAGATCTCTTCTCACTACGTCCGAACTGACCGCACTATATTTCATGTATGGACATTTTCTATTTTTAAGTGTATCATTCTCATTTTAAATCAATTTTTAAATAATTTTAAAAGTTTTTAAATGTTTTGTTTTATTATTATTTTTTCTTTATCTTATGATTGTTTTTAATTCCTTTTACGTAAAGCACTTTGAATTACCCTTGTGTATGTATTACCATTGTGCTATATTAATGAAATTGCCTTGCCTTGCCTCTCATAATATTTGAATCAACACTCTGTTGTCATCTCCTTTTTATTTACACACTCATGCTGTTAAATTGTTGCAGTATCACACTCGTATGGCTATATATATGATTACTTGCGGCTGAATCACAGCCACTGAACCCAGATTACGTATACTTTACGTAACGTTTGCTTTTTTTTTCCACAGGGTTGGTGGTAGAGAAATAATTACTTGGAAACTTCTCAGATGGTATGTGTGTGCTTCTCTCATTACTGCCTAGAGACGTGCTCATTAAAGAAACCAATGGGGAATTTCTCAGAGAGGGCCCTCGAGATTCCAGCTGATCTCACTGATTCACGGATGAGAACGACTAAAGAACTCGCATGGAGAACACAACGGCTTCATCTGGAGTACAAACTACCTTATGTGCATGGGAAAGCTGGTATAGAAGAGGCATAAATAGCTAAAGGACAAACCACAGCACCAAATGTGTGTGTTTGTGTGTGTGTTACACCCAGTTTTGCTTCATTGTTTCTTTTTCTCACAGCTAGTTTCTCAAAGCTAGTTTTCAGCTAGTTTCTTTATTCTATCTGCTTTGTTTAGAATGCGCCGGTAGAAACACTTTATGCATGTATCTCCTAACAAGGTCACAAAATGTGATACTCTTCTTCCTCCACCGCAGAAGTGATATTGGTCTCAGTAATTCCTATTATATCCCAATTTGTAAGTATTGTGTTTCTTTTTAAGTGTGTTTGAAAATAAGATGTCACAAGCTCTATGCCAGTTTTATGCCAGTTTCATACGGTATAACAAACTTTCATCTTTACATACCTTTTTAATACAGGATGTGCAACTTACGTTTGTTAAACAAATGCCTGTGGGGAGATGACAAAGAAGGGTCAAAAACAACCTCCAAGGAAAATATTGTAATGCAGATAATTTAGTCAGGAATCGATGGCAGATCTCACAAAAGATGTTTAAAATTTCAAAACTTTATTGAGCCTTTATTGAGTCTAGTGAAGATAATAAGTTTAGGGGTGTGGACTAAAGCTACTTTGACTGATAAAAACCCCTCAAACCTTTGAAATGTTTGCTCTGCACAGGAAGAAAACGCTTATGTGAGCCATGCTTCGCCAAAAAGAGCTTTCAGAGGATCTATGATCAAGAATTGTTGATTTGCATAAAGCTGGCAAGGGTTACAAAGTTCTTTCAAAGACTTTAGAAATTCGCCAGTTTGCAGTTTGGTAAACAATCTACAAATGGAGACACTTTGGGACTGTTGCTACTCTACCAAGAAATGGGTGCCCAGTCAAAATGACACCAAGAGACTCGTCAATGAGGTAAAAAGACAACCCCGAATGACAGCCAAAGATTTGAAGGCGTCATTGGAACTTGCCAACATCTCTGTTCATGAGTCTACAATATGTAAAACACTGAACAAGCAGGGTATCCATGGAAAAAGCACTACATCTGGCGTAGAAAGGGAAATGGCATATCATCATGAAAACATCATCCCAACTGTAAAGTATGGTGGAGGAAACATCATGACTTGGGTCAACCAGTTATTAATTCTAAGATTTCACTTACTTTTTCCACTGCCATTTTGAAAGATGAATGATTGTGTTCAAAAAAGACATGCAAGATCACAATTTTTCTGTGTTATTATTTTTAGACACATTATGTTTTCAGTACCCTTGACTTCCCATTTACGGCACATTTATTCAGAAAACAATGAAATTCCAAAAGGTGCACATACTTTTTCTTGCAAATGAAGCTATATTAATCTTGAGGATAAATCTCAATGAAACTATGGCATTCAAATTCTTAGTAAATGTTCACACTGGCTTCTGACATTTAAAGCTCTTTGTACTTATTTGTTCAGCCACACATGCAGTTTAACTCACATAAGAGGTGAAACACTCTATGAGTCATATCAGGTGGGCTTTCTCTGTGAAAAGCTTAAATTGAACAAGGCTGGGATGTTTGCCATCCAGAGTACATTCCTCTGGTTCATTCCTCATCCACTTGCCTGCATGTTTGTTAGTCTGCATCAAAGTACTGTCAGCAGTGGCCTTTGACTTTACCGAAGAACACACAAGAGAAACATTTACACAAGAAACCTTGACTTATTAGCCAACAATTGCTTTGTTTTACTGCAGTTTAGTAACTCTGTGTTTTACTGTTCGCATGTGACGTGTGAACCATTTGAACTTGACGTGTTTGTCATGTCACACATTTTTCAGGGAAAAGTCTTCATTCAGACACAGCTATGTGAATGGATTTTCTCCCTCTCTTTATACTGACTTCATGCTTGGCAAGAAAGGCCATGTTTGCTCACCGATCACTTTTCTTTTCTGTCTCTTAAAAAGGAGCTGTCACAAACCCATCACAAGCTGTGCCAAGCAAACAACAGCACACACAGAACGGACAGAAAGTGACTGAAACAAGAGAGCCATTTCAATCATTTTCCTTCAGCCGTGACTTTGTCAATTAAAGCAGTGCAACATTTGAGTAATCCTGAGAGGTTTCGCGAAATTCTTTGTACGGGTTTGCAGCTGATACAATATGTTAGTTTTGTTATAGTCTGTCCTGAACCTGAATTTAAACTGTAAGTAATTTGTTTGCGGTAACACTGTAGAATAGCAAACACTGCTAACTATTAACTACGACTTTTCCCTCAATCAATTCTTAATTTGCTGCTTATTTATAGTTGGTAAATAGTAGTAGTTAGTTAGTAGTTGTTAAGTTTAGGTATTTGGGTAGCATTAGAGATGTAGAATAAGGCATTGATATGTGCTTAATTAGCACTAATAATAATGCTTAATATTCTACTAATATGCATGCTTATAAGCAACTAATAGGTGTAACCGTAAATTAAAGTGTTACCACTTTAAAAGCAGATGAATGATATCAAAACAGCAGAATGTGATGCCCAGAGTCTTATAATTGATTTTGTGAAACAGTTGCAACAAACCCCTACAAAGCCTATATCATATTTGATCAATTTGATTTGCACAAATTTGTACTTGCTTTAAAGTTCTTACTGATTTTTATTAATTTAAGCATACCTTTTATATTATTAGTCATTTGAAAACAAAACAAAAACAACAACACATACATAATATTTTAGAAAGTTCATGTTAAATGTGAGTATTACATATTATAAATCAGACTTATGGGAAATGCATTATAATGTATTGCTACCACAATAAAACTAAGGTTTGATTATAAAACTAAGCATTGACAGATGATCTTTCTAATATATAATGGGGAGATGGCATTTAATATTTACATACATTGTAAGACTTTAGTTTGGAGACCAATTTCACTAGTTGCTTATTAGCATGCATATTACTATCATATTGGCAGTTTGCTGTAATAGTTTCCCCCCGTTTTTGGGCACGTTTAATTCATAACCGCTGAAAGATATGTCTTCATCAGCTTTTGGTCCGCTTTATGTATTCGTACCGTAATAATAACACAAATAGACGTGCACAGAAGGCGGTGGCTCAAGTGACCACAGTCTGTTAAGGCTGACAATTCTGCAAAACGCTCCAGTATTAATCTAGTTCTGTCACCTACTGTACTCGTACAAATCTTCTAAAACACCACTATTTCTCTCTTCACGCTACACTTAATATTTCCAGGCGCTATGTTTCGAACGATTTAAACGTAACTAGCTTCCGCCACCGCCAATCCTCGCCTTGATTGACTGAGGGTGGGCGTGGTCAGCTCGGAATGCATTTTCAATTTTGCTGCAAATATCCTGCGCCGTCATGATGAAAATGCAATCGAGTCCTAACTAATGCATTTAGGACAAATAACATTTAAATTATAACTTTGCTACTATTTCTGCTTGGATATGTTACACATATCAAACCAATAATGGTTAAAAAAATCATTTTGCAACTTATACAGCGTTAAAATTAGTATGCAATTTACACATTAAGATTACTGTTGTAAATTACAAATGTAAATAATATTATTTAATTTTCCTTCTGCACCAAACTTTGCACATGTGGGGTAATGGAACATGTTCATTTAAATAAGAAATACATTTTGAATATTGCTATATATGAATATAATATTTCTTTATAAGCTATATATAAATTAAATTAACTGCAACTGCATATTTTCCTTTCCCCCCCCCCCTTTTTTATTTCTTTCCTGTTTGATTAGGTCTTAAAAACTAGTCTGACTAACTAGCAATGATTAATAAGTCTTTAAGAGTTCAAAATAATATACACATTTATATTTTTTGTAACTGACTTAAGAATTTAGCTGCAACTTGTAAGCCTAGACAAAGCATGCTATGCAGCTGATCCTTGTGGGCAACAGTTTACAGCCTTATTTACATACACTGAATGTCCACTGAGAATACAAAAACCCCAAGAGGAGTCAGCTGTCCTAATGGCTCAGTCTGCCCCTAAACATATTTGAAATGTCCCACAAGCTTTTTCCCCATCCTTTAGGGTCATGAAGGTGAACAAAGCCCATCTGCAGTTCACCATCTTTATCCAACTGTAATACTTATAACTTAAAGAATGGATTATGTAGCTGTTTATGTAGCTTTAAAATTGTAAATTAATTAGACGCACTTACACTGTCTTTGCTGCCAACAGTAGTCCTCAGTATTAATGAACACATGTTTGTATGTGTCATAGTGTATGACATACTGTACAGCAACACTGTGTAAAAGATGACACTGATCCGACTGAAAGTCAGTTTAATGAATGCTTGTAGAGAAGCTTCGTTCCTGCTGACATCTCTGTGGCATTCACTAATTGGACAGTCATAGCTTTTATAACAGCTACAATCTCAGCTCAGTCAGGACACAAACAAAACCTACTTACTACTTACAAAATTACAACAAACTGAATCCCCAGTGTCCTCACAGTGATGATGATCTTTACGGTGGCTCCATAAAGTGGCACCAAAATGCCATTGTTATATTTTAAACTTTAACGCCCTCCAGTGGTTAACACCTGTAAGTGATTGTTTGTGCTGATGTAAAACGAGCGTTATGAAATAATCGTAATAAGTTAGGACATTGTATAGGAAATAAGATTTTATTAAGACTTTAAGACTTTATTAAGACTTTAAGACTTTATTTTAGAGATATATACTTGATTTATTATATTTATTATTATTATTATTATTATTAGTAGTAGTAGTAGTAGTATTAGTAGTAGTAGTAGTAATAGTAGCAGCATTATGCAGCCTAATTGATCATTATTTTAATAATGGGAATTATGATGCCGCAGAAAAGCACAACGTCTTCCCCCCCCCCACTAATATACGGAATTAATACAAAATTTATTGTTTATTTGTTTTTATTTACTATAGCTTATAATACATAATTAAATATAAACGATGTTTTAAACATTTTTTTTTGTTGTAAAATGACCCACATCTAAACTTTACGCGTGAACTGTAAAACGATAGCCGCTCGCCTGACCCTAAGAGTCCTGTAATATAATAAACGTTACTAAAAATTGTCCAGACACAAACTAACGACGTAGCGTTGTTTCGGAATCCACCAATAGCCTTTTGTTCACTGTTGTTGTAAAGCGGCGACATCTTGACCATTTCTATTGGCTAAGCTTATTCTTCGTGTTTTTCTATTGGCTCTCAGACATGTCGAGAGCTTTCTGATTGGACAAGGGAGTAATCGCTTAGTCCACACTGTAATGCCATTGGCTAAATAAGTAGGTTAGTGGTCCTGTGCTTATTAGAGCGAGAGTAAAGTAGGTCATAGAGAATGTATACTGATACTGCCCAGCGCCATCCATTTTCGCCTGATTCTACATGTGCTTTTCTGCCCTCTTCATGTAAGTAAGACATATTTGATTTATAAACACGCCGAACTGTGCTGTCTGATGTGTATATGTAAATACGGTTATACTTCTTGTTAATTAATTCGCAAGTGACCGCAAGATACGTTTAAGCTTTTAAAGATCTAACGTTAATACAACCTGATATAATGTAACGTTGTTATATAATTTTACATATTTCTGCCAGTGCTTAAAGTCGTAGCACTACAAAAACATCAAACTTGCTTGACAATCGCACTTTTGAATCCATGGTATAGACTGTGTCTAAGAGAAAGTAATGTGTTTGTTCTGACGCCGATTGCAGTGACAGTGTCATATTTCTAATACAAAATGATAATGGTTTAAAAAAAAAAAAAAAAAAGAAGCACGTTTTTACAAGTAGACATGTTATGATGCACGCGCTTTAGTTTTGCCGCGTGAAGCAAAAATATGTCCCGGTATGATGAAGGGATACCGTAAGCTCTTCTGATATCTTCCTAAAGTAAACACTGAAGCTGCCTCGAATCCAACAATGTGGCTACCTAGGGAAAAATTATAGCATTGTTTGCGTTTTTAGCATAATTTTTCAATATTCAGCATCACACTGAAGCATTATTATGCATCAGGTGCTGTTTTGGGCATCATTTGCATTTTTAACCTGGGCATCACAGACAGGAACAGTGATTTTCAGGTAGTTACTGCCAGGTACAAGGCAAAACCAGAGGAGAATAATTACATTTAGGATTCTGCAGGTGTGTTTAACTTTTTTTTTTAATCTTGCAATGAATAAAAAAAAAAATGGATATGATTGTGGAGCATCATAGGTGCACACTACAATTTTTGGACATCATAGACACTCATTATTTTTAAGACAAATCATGAAGCATTTCGGCCAAGTTCTACAGTGTTTCATTAACCACACAGTTTTTGGCCTTTGGACGTTTTTTTGTGTGTGTATTTTTGTACTGTAAAGTATTTTGAAACCACGTTAATAGATGATCCTCCCATTCAACCAGTCAAACTTACATTGAGATTGCAATTTAGTGTGCATTAAAGGTGTTTACTTTTTACACCTGGGTGTGTTTGTATTGTCTACTGTATGACTATTTTATTATGCTTTTATTACTGTATGCCATTGTGTAACAAGGAACTAACTGGGGGAAAAAACAAAAACATAAGAATTGTGTTTTCAGGAAAGGATGTAATCAAGTTCGGGGAAGACATGTTTATCACACAGCTGCTATACTGTATGTACAGTGGCACGTCCTGATTTTGCCAAGTACTATGTGTCCCTAGGTCAACATATTTTGTTGACCCTTGGACAACATTTTAATGCAAAAATACAATCTTGACCATATCTCTGCTCCTAAACCTACCCTAACCCATGAGTAATGGATAAAATCAGAGGAAATGATAGACGACTGACACTGAAGTACAAGCACCAAACACTCATTCTAAGCCTGAACTTCACATAACTGTAAACTGTTGTCCTGTAAACAAAGATGTTGACCCATGTTGCACTTGGTAAAATCAGGTTAGCGATGTACAGTGGTTTTCTTTTTCCATGGATACTTCAATGAATATCATGGTATAACCACATGTCCAAAACCTTGTGGTACTGTATACCTTCACGCTAAACTTTGTTGTTTAATTGCCAGAAATCCTGCTGTGTGATGCTTGAGCCAGAATGTTGAAATGTAATCTACTTATAATATTACAAATGTACTATTTATTCTTTGTTATTAAAATGTTAGAACATGGCAAAATTGTCGAAAAGTATGAAATAACACAATTTGTAACAATACTGTTCACATATTTGGGGGCAGTACGATTTTTTTAAATGTCTCTGATGAGTTAAAGGCTTAATTTGTTTGATTAAAGACTGTAAATAATCTGAAATATTAAAACAGCCCAAAGTAACAGCTTCTGTGTCAATGTATTTTAAATGATTGTTTATTTCTGTGATGCCAAAGCCGAACTTTTATCATCATTAATAGGAATAATTCTAGTTGCTGATATGCTTCTCAATAAATATTCATTATTATTATCATCAGTGAAAACAGTTGTGCTGCTTAATTTTTTGGAAACGGATTTTATTTTTATTTATTTATTTAATTTTAAACATTTCTGATTAATAAAATGAACAGTAAAGTCATTATTTGATATACTGTAGAATATTGTAGTTATATTATATATAAGCAGAAATGTTAAACTATGTATTTGTTTATACACACACACACACACAGACATAATTCATATTTATCTTAAACAGAACTGATTTCAAATATTTTAGGATTAAGCCTTTAGATTTTTGCAATGATTTAATAATTAAGAATTTAAAGATCATGGGAAACATTAGTTCAGTTGTGTGCAATCATTTGAGTAGTTGTGTACAGTAACAGTACAGCGGAAGTCTCAGCTCTGTGAGAAAGATGTAGGTAACGATAGAAAGGAAGTGAAAAGTCCTCCCCGTCATCTTAACTGATAAATCTTATTCAGCTTCAGTAATGCAGTGAGACATCTGATTATTTGCAATGCAGTGCTGCGACGCCTGTCTGTCGGGCGTCACGCTGTGCAGGTGAGCTCACTGCATCTGCTGCTCAGGATGGAGATGGTACGGTTAAGCAGCTTGCGGTGTCTTGCAGAGTCTCTGTCCTCCCATGATCCTCTGTTAACCATACAGCATGTTCACAGAGCCCATCTGCCGTCCCTGCAGTCACAGACATACTCATCACAACAGCTGATACTACCAATGAGTCCTCATACAATCAGCACAGCAGTTTGTGGAGCGACTCTGCTTTCCTAATGTTCATATGCTCTTTCTTTTTTTGTTTGTCTGTGGCCTGTGCTCTCTCAGGTCCAGTGCCTGTTTTGTGTATTTCCCGCTGACGCCAGCCCTGTGAGGAGACAGCTGTTTTCTGAGGTATGTGCTCTAGGATATTTGGAAGCAGTGCGCAGAATTAATGTCTCCACCAAATTTATTAAAGGGACGCTTCATCCAACAATCAAAATCTATCAATACTTACTCACCCTTAAGTCACTGAATGATTTTTGAATGATTAATGAGTTAAATGTCAATTTTTGTCTCATGCAAAGCTGTTGCCTGACATCATATAAGTTAAAATAGACTCTTTTCAATCATGAATTGAAGATGTATGAACTACTTTGATGTTTTGGTTTTGGAGAAAAGGAAATTATTTTAAACTGTGAGAATATTTTTAGAAATTGACCCTATAAAGTTTCCTATAATTAAAATAAATAACTAATAGTCATAATTTGCCAATTTGACACTAGAGAACCATGAACATAAAATAATAAATTATTTACTTAAAATCCCAAGGGGTACTAAGTATTAGTGTTTCTGGAAGTCCTGTAATGAATGATGTCACAACACAAATTTGAAATGAGATTTATACAATATCAAAAATCACACAATCAACAATTTTCGCAGGGTTGACACTTTTTTCTTTTTTTTAGATTAACCTTGCGTATTGTCAAAAGCGCATCATGGACATTTCTTCTTATATGCTCATCCAAAATTCACACAAACAAAAATATAGCATTACATACCTTCATATGGATAATTTGGATCTAGGCTATATAAAGTTAAGTAAATCATGGCGGTGTTTTGGACATTATTAAACTATTTCACTTTAAACTTGTTTATATGATAGGCCTATAATAACTTTGTATGATCTCCGACATTAATATTTTTATCATGAATCGTGAGGTAAATAGGTCAGATATGCTTCCTAAAATACCACATTTCTTACTGTGATTAGTCATTTTGTTGATGAAATCCATAACCAACACAAATCACAAGTCGTTTTTTTAAAGATAATAACTTGCTGCAAAGGAACAGACTTACTCAAGTGACCTAAATTCACTGCCTCTTTTGTGAACTTCAGGTTGTTTCCTTTGTTCTACGACCTGATATTCACACGCTCTGCCTTTGGTTTTCTCACTGCTCATGTAACCTATATCGTCCTGATATGATCTTGTGGTTGATTTTGCTCCTTTGATTTTTCAGTTTTTTTACTTTTTTCAAAAGATGTCCTGGTTACGTGTTACGTTGTGTGGGGAAAAAAATAGATGCTTTTGATTATTAAAATGGAATTAAACCATTAAAATGCCATCCAAAAAATGGAAAACAGATTTTTTGTTAAAAATAAAGATGAATTTGAGAGAACAAAGTTTATATCATAGCACACTGAAAATGTGTAGTTAACCTTTCAGTCAAATCACTTTGATGTTACATATATGAACTCGCCAGAGAGACTTATTGCCTTTGAGCGTTTTACTAAAGGCCAATGAAACATTGGCGTGCACTGATTGCGCTCAGGTGCACCTCATCAGTATAAGAGGGCACGCGCACAGTGCACATGCAGCTTTTCGCTTCAGAGCAGTTGCTGCCTTGGAGCTGGAGATCCCCTGGTCTTTTTCGAGTGATTCTACGAGAAAGGTGAAGGAAGGATCGGTTGGAGGAGTTCCCGCAAAACCTGCTCTCTCGTCTGACAGCGTTCCTGGGCGGTTGTTATTCAAGTTATATACGGTCTTTTTCAAGGCCGGCTGTGCCAGTCATCTGCATATCCAGTGAGCAAAGACCTCGGAGTGCACATGTTGCCGTGTTAGGTCTTCCCTGGGCAACCAGGAGGAAAGAGCAATTTCCTTACGGTTGGTGAAGCATTCTGTAACGGGATAAAATTTCCCTGGAGGAAGGACCTTCTTTCTCAGGGGATGGGCACGATGTGGCACCCGCGGCAGACTTCTCCAGCGCTGTGGTAGATACCATCTCTGAAGCGCGAGCTCCCTCTACGAGGCAGGCTTACGCTTAGAGATGGAGTCTGTTCGTCGACTGGTGTTCCTCTCGCAGAGAGGACCCACAGAGATGCACGATCGCAGTTGTGCTTTCCTTCCTGCAAGAGAAGTTGGAGCGCAGGCTGTCCCCTTCCAATCTTAAAGTCTATATGTTGCTGCCATAGCCGCATATCTACAAGCCTTCTCTGTTGACGAAGAGTGCCTACAGTTCGGCCCCGCTAATTCTCACGTTATCCTGAGACCCTGGCCCGGCTACGTGCCCAAGGTTCCCACCACACCTTTCCGCGATCAGGTGGTGAACCTACAAGCTCTGCCCTGGGAGGAGGCAGACCCAGCCTTAGAGTTGTTGTGTCCTGTACGCGCGCTGCGCCTCTACACTGACCGCACTCGGAGCTTCAGATGCTCCCAGCAGCTCTTTATTTGCTACGGTGGACAGCAGAAAGGGAATGCTGTCCCCAAAAAGAGGTTGGCTCACTGGGTGGTAGAAGCCATCTCCCTGGCTTATTTATACCAGTGAGAGCCTTGCCCCATAGGACTGAGAGCTCACTCAACAAGGAGTATGGCCTCGTCCTATGCGCTCATGGCGCCTCTTTAGCAGATATCTGTAGAGCTGCGGGCTGGGTGACACCCAACACCTTTGCCAGGTTTTACGACCTCCGCATAGAGGCTGCGTCTTCTTGCGTCCTTGATGAGGACAGCAGGTGAGCGAGAGGACCGGCTGGTGCCGGCTTGCTGCGCCTAAATATCTCTGTGTTCCCTTAAATGTGTATAACCTGAATCCTCCCTGCCCCACAGTCGGACTAGAGCGGAGTAGCTCCGGCTGTGCTTCCTCTGGGTCTCCTTCGCCCAGAAGTGTGGCAAAATATCTCCACAGTCAACCAGAGGGCTGTGTTTCCCTTCAATTATATCCATAATCTTATCGATTATATTGAATTCTTTCTATCCCGCATGCAACTCTCATGCGCTCCGCCCTCAACCGCTGGCTTCAGCACCACTGAAAGGAACTCTGTCACCCACCCCCCATCGGACCGCTGAGGGTTGAGAAGGTTACATGCAGATTCCTCTGTTAACGAACTGGAAAAGCTAAAAAAGCTGCCAGTTGGCAAGGGATCTGAACGCAACGCTGCCTTAGAGTCGTGGCCTGTTCCATGGGTGTTCCCATATGTAACGTCGAAGTGATTCGACTGAAAGGGTAACGTCTAGGTTACGAA
>JAUCMU010000125.1:28557476-28579874 GCA_032275025.1 Enteromius treurensis
CTCAAGTGCATGCAAATGTGATCAGCTCTAGCGTTTACACACTGCATTGAGAATATTTAGCATTTGTATCACACTCCTATTGTAAATACATCTGGCGGGAATGTCCTGTCTCTCAGTATTACGACACTGCTGTTTTGTGCCTGGTAATAGCAGGGATGATGGTGCACATTACTCATGCTTTCATGACTTAAAGAGGAACATCATCGTGTTTATATTGCAAAAGAACTGACAGATTGCTTGTTTCATAAAGGAGTGATTCCTTGAGCTACTTTTGTTTAAAAGCCAACAAAAATGCATTGGTTTAAAGAGTAGTACCGCACTGTAACCAAGAAAACAGGAGCTTTAGCTTATAATAACCGTAATTGTGCAAATGATGAACCAAAACAGCATTTTTTTTTACCACTGTCTATAAAAACCAGTCATAAGCAGCACAAATATATTTGTAGCAATAGCCAACTATACACTGATTTCAGATTTTTCTTCTATGCCAAAAATCAGTAAAGAAATATGAAGTAAAGATCATGTTCCATAAGGATATTTTGCACATTTTCTAATTTTTAATAAGCAACATCGTTCATTTGGACACCTTTTAAAGCTTTTCCCTCAATATTTCAATTTCTTCACACCCTCCCGTACCAAATTGTCCTCTCCTAACACAACATGCATCATTGAAAATATTATTTATTTATTCGTCACACGTTTCTTACGGGCCTTTTTAACGTAGGATTACATTTAAGTGCTGTTAGCATTTGGACAACTTCCTCCATGGAGTGTGACAACATGCCCCGCTATAGACAGCACATTGTTATCCAGCTCAGAATAATCTTTTTTCCCAGTGAAATGTACAGTTGAGACTTAAATGTTTGCGTGTACTCAGAACGCGACTCAAAACCTGAGCCATATCAGTGAAGTAAAAAGTGTGACAACTAGCCCCGGGGGGTCTCGTCTACAAATAAAGCCTCTCCTCCGTGGTTTTCTCTTACCTGAGCAGACTGGAGAGAGTGTGTGAAGAGCTGTGCCCGCCGCTCCCGATATTCCCGGTCGATCCAGAACCTCCGGCGGCGGCCGACCCGGCCGACTGTCTCTTCCCGGACAGGAGCTTCTCAACGGCGGCCAGATTCCCGGTGCGCGCCGCCTCCAGCAGTTCCTGCTCCTTCCCCATCTCACAGCGAGCAGGAGGAACGGCGGAGAGAAGATCACACGGCCACACGAACCCACTGCACGCCTCTCCAACGCCGCAACACGCATCCACGCGCCGCACGACGCGCTCTATTCCCGCTCCGGTGCGCTCGGTCCAGCAGCGGCGGCTGTGTCAGGGTTCTTCCCGCTCCAAGCAAAGCCGCTCCGGGGAAACTTCTCTCCCAGCGCCGCACAAACTTCCTCTGGCACGGATCGACACGTCACTTCCTCGACGGGTGCGCTCCTTGGTGACGTCGCGTTCGCTCCGAATGATGCACAATTATTTAATTACTCTAATGATGGTGGAGCAGCATTTAGGGAATTGAAATCGATGGCTTTCATTATGCGAAGCCCTCGTCTGATCACTCATCCTTACATCCTGATATTAGTGGAAGAAGAAGCCGTGACGGGTTATCAAAGATTTATGGAAAATAGCTTCAGTTGAGAAATGATCAGCAGCCTCTTATTAAAGTGAATCATTTTAAACAATGGCAGGACAGATAGATGGGCATTAGGCTAACAGGACAGCAATATATTAATATGTTTGCGTTATGTACAAATATTTTGGCTTTATAGGCCCATTTTTCTTTTACTTTTTATTTCTTATTTTGTAATTAAGCCATATTTTAGAGCAAATACTATATATTTATTTAATGGAACTCTAATTTAAATACACATCACAAAATAAAATGTGAAAAATTATTATTTGTATAATAAAAAAAAAAAAAAAAAAAAAAAAAAAAAAAAAATATATATATATATATTATTTATTTATTTATTTATTTAATTAATAAATTAATTGTAAATAAATTAGCAGGGCAAAAAATCCCAATGTCTTAAAACTTAATATAGAAAACTATAATAATGGGCTATCAATGTTTACAAATACATTTCTATTATTAAATTAATCTAAATAATTCTATTTGAAGTCTTCAATGTGCATTTTCTACTCAATAAATATGACAATTTCTGAAATGCAAATTTCCAACATTTTTAAAATGTCTATTTTTAGATGTAAAAAACGAGCAAATAAGTAATATATTTAAACAATTATGGTTATATTAAAATCTGCAATTAGACAAATAGTCACTATGATTTGAGCACGTTTGAATGGATGATTCGTCTCTCTGTATGTGTTATTATGTAGCAAAGAGCGCCACCCGATGCTTGAGTAAGCTGTAGCAGTGCGTGAAGTTCATTTGTGGTTGTGGACTTTTGTTGTGGAATTTGTCATTTTTGGACTCTTATTTTGAAACTGTCCGGAAACTGTCTGAACGCAGTCTGAAGACGAGTAGTTTGGGGAAGACACTTCTTTGATTCCGTGTTTTTATAAACGGTTTTCTACGCGGCTGTAGGTCTGAGGTAGGTTTTTAGTCAAAGTGAGTGTTTATGTGTGTTTGCACAACAAGCGGCCTTTTATCTAACATGTTGTTCGCTATTCAGACCCAGTCAAATGTAACGTTAAATAAATGCACAAACCTACCATGATTATTATCACGTTTTCTAGTAACGTTACAATGTAACGTTAAATGTCACATTATGTGAGTAAATATAGTAACAAATGCTTAGTAACTGCGACGAACATAGAGTAACACAAAACTTATCAAAATAACACGGTAACGTTATCTCAGAAGTATCTTTTATAAAACAGCACGCTCAAAAATGAGAGCCTTCCTTTATAATATGAACAAATTATCAATGTTTAGTCAGTACTGTATATACAACAAAAACAGGCTTAATAATAAAAAAACTAAATGTGCATTATGGGGAATAATATTTAGAGATTTTTTTTCAATTGGTTTGATACCTTTAGATTAAATGGTGCTGTCCTAGGCTTATTTATAATATTCTACTCATTAAAAGTTGTAAAATTAATATAAAATGTTTCTATTTAAAACGGAGCCACGTGCAATACGTTTTCTTAATATTTTTTTTATTGTTTTTTAGCATTTTTTAGCAAGTTATGTAGTTAAATTGTTTAAAACATTTATATAGAGAGAAAGAGATATATATATATATATTTTTTTTTTTTAAATTAAGCCTTGTAAAGGGCATGGGCCTATATACACAGTAGGTCAGTAAGATATTTAATGTTTTTTAAAGATGTTTCTTCCGCTCATCAAGGCTGCATTTATCAGAATAAAATGAAAAAGGAAAAAAAACAGAAAGGATGAATATCTGAAAGGACTGAAAGTGACACTGAAGGCTGGAGTAATGATGCTTTGTATCACAGGAATAAATTACATTTTAAAACATATTCACACAGAAAACAGTTATTTTTAAATTGAAATAATATTTCACAATATTACAGTTTTTTTCTGGATTTTTAATCTAATAAATGCAGCCTTGATGAGCAGAAGAAACATCTTTAAAAACCATTAAATATTTTACTGACCCCACATTTTTGAACGGTAGTGTATATTGATAATACAGACAGACAGATATACACAGAAATTGTGAAATATTTTAATTATTTATAATTTAACGTCATTTATGCCTGTGAAACCTTAATTTTTTCAGGATTCTTTCTGAATAGAACATTTAAAAAATCTGAATTTCCAGAAAATCTTTACTTCACTTTTGAACTTGTCAAATATGTTTATGTCAAAAATGATTTTTGAAGCTACTGCTCCATTATCCTACTTTATTCAATAGCTTTATCATCTAATGTGGGAAATGGCCACAGCTCGGTAACCTCTTGCCTTTGTTCCCAGAATCAGTCCCTGTCCTCACCCATCTGTGCAGACTGGCAGTGCGGGCAGCGGTGGGCAGCAGTGCTCTATCTAAGACGTCCTTCATCAAACAGCTGCCCGTCCCCACTCTGCTTCAAGACTACCTTCAGTTCAGCGACGTCTCAGGCTTGCTTACGTAGCGGCCTGACTGTCAAGTGTGTCTAATTAAGTTATCCCAACTTGTTCCACTGCAGTATTTTGTATATAATGTTAATAAAACTTTAATGACTGCTCAATGACGCTGGACCCTGGCCTTTTTCATTACCTTGATATTTAGAAAATGTGGGAGGACAAATGGAGAATTCTACCAATTTATCTTCGCTGTTCTGTTCCCCTCTTACACAGCTGGCCTTCATACTGAGTTGGTGTTGAAATTCACCTCTGCTCCGTGTCTTTGGTCTGCCTCGTTATCTTTTCTCTCTCAGCGGCTCTCCTCTCTGTCTGCCTCCAAGGTCACTCTGCCTCAAAGACGCATACTCTCTTAGAATGTTAATTGCCATCGCAGCCAAAACTCATTCAGAGAGGCCACTGTCTGCCTTTTGTCATGCTATTTATTTAACATTTTACGTTACCTTTTAGCAATGCGCATTGCACACCTTCAAAAGCTTGGGGTAATTTAAAATGGTTTGTATCTCTGCGGCGTGATGCTCTCAACCTCTTGCTGTTTTGTGAATAGAGGCGTACCGTTATGAATAGGCAGTTAATTTGCTTCTCACAGGCTCAATGTTCCAGTATTTATTTATTTTTTTTCTGTACATATTCTGGCAGATGGTTTTTAACACCTATTTAACATCAATTATGGAAAGACCAACTAATGCTTGTGTTATAGCAAAATTCCTGTTATATAATATCAAGGTGTTTCCAAACCATTCTTTTTGGAATACTGTATACCATACGCAAACAGCAGGGGGAGAACACGGATAACTGACAGCATGCCCACGAGTCCTACCCACAGTACCTAGCAGCCTGACTACATGAAAAAAGGGGAGCCATTTCTGCTCCCTCCCTGGTATTTTGGATTCAGAGCAAACCAGAGGCTGTGTCTCAGCAACTCTGTGCCTTGTTCTAGACAATCAGGCCACCTCTCTGTGGGAGACTCTGGAAAGGCAAGGCATCAGTAATCATGTGCATTAAGCTTTTCTTGTGCTGCAGGTAAGCTCAGGTCCAACAGTTCGCCTTTGATTAGCAATCAGGCTTTTGAAATACAGCCAAAGGAGTGACTGAGTGACTTTTAGTCGTTTCTTCACATTTGCATTCTTTTTCATTTTTATTAAACGTATTCGAGTAAAAATATAATTTCAGTTTGTTTAAACCTAAAAAAAAGTTCTTTACCATTTGTACATTCATTAACTGTTGGAGTAAAAAATATTAATTATTTTTATTACACGGCTCTCTGGAATGCTTGATTCTGATTGGTCAGATTTGCAGGTTCGTTCTTTTTGAATAATAACCGCTCCAAAGTAATAACACATAGCCGGTACTACTTATGTTTAAAATCCCTCCGCGCCAACAAAGATTACCGTTTGGCGCCATCTTGTGACAAACACTGGACAACCTAAGGTGCAATGAAATAACTAAAATACATCTGTTGTTATATATTCATAAGTAGATGTTATAAATTGTCTTGCGGTTGAATGTTAGTCACATGGTACTATATCGTTTCGCGGAAGGATGAAAATGTTGATTTAAACAAATATGCCAATAAAATGTTTCAAATTCATATTCATGTTCAGTTTTTTTTTTATGTGGCAAGTAGTCGTGTAATAAGCGGGATAATATACAGCCAGCCGGTAGTTATCGTAGAAATAAGCCCTTCGCGTCGGGTCTTTATCACACTGTCGGGGCTTATTTCTGCGATAACTACCGGCTGCCTATACATCATCCCTTACTTAACAGTTATTTAACCAACAGGGAGAACATATCTGTAGTAGATGTTATCAGTGTCAAGCCCTCAGTTAAACAACGTCTAAAGTTTCTTTTATTCTGGTCTGTTATGTAACAAGCTATTATGAAACGGGCAAACTGGAGCTTTTCATTTACTTGTGAATCACCCTGGGAAAAATGAAATATTTTTTGAAATACATTTATTTCTAGTTTAAATATTGACAGATCGCTTAAGACTTGCGTGCATAAAAAAAGATTCTAAATTTTATTTGGAGTACTGCTTGTGCACACATTTCTTATTATTAGTGCTATCAAACGATTAATTGCAATTAATCGCATTCAAAATAAACGTTTGTTGTTTACATGATATATGTGTGTGTACTGTGTATGTTTATTGTGTGTATATAAATTCAAACATTTATTTAAGAAAAAGATATATATTTACATATTATTTATATATAAAATATAAGAATATAAACATATACATGTAAATACGTGTAAACATTTTCAAAATATATACTAAAATATACTGTACACATAAATGTATTATGTAAACAAATGCTTTTATTGTGTTTGCGATTAATCACGATTAATCATTTGACAGCACTATTTATACCGAGCCCAAAATGTATTGCCATGCTGATGAGGATTGTATAATCTGAATAACTTCCGTTTTTAAATGCTAAATATTTAAAGTGTACCTAAAGTATGCTTGCTATTGTTCCACTTTAGCACAGTCGAATATACTTCAGTATATCACTACTTCTGCACCATTAAAGTGCATTGAGTTTAGCAGACTTTAGGTATACCAGAGTTTAGTATATTAAAAGAACAATTGCAATTTCTGTTTATGTCTATGGTGAATCATGCTACTCGAACCAGTCAAAATACTGTGAATATAAGCACTTATTATAGATGATTCAGGACAAACAAAAACACGTTTTGGAAAATGGATTCATTATGTACTTGCTTATTATAAACATTTTTTACATTGTGAACATAAAAAAGTTAATGACTGCAGCTTTAAGTACATAAATATGTAAATGTATTTATAATATACCTAGCATTAAAATAAATGGATTTCAAAAACATTTTAGTTTATTTATTTTCACTTAGGTATCTTCTCATTCAAATTATACAGTAGGTTGATTCGTGAACTGTTTAAGCTAATATATTGTTACTGTTCATTTTTTTAAGGGACAGTATGGACATAGACAAGGACAAACAACATGGAAGGTAAATTGGTTTATCATTCATAAATATACAGCATAAATGGCACAAATGAAAAACTTTTTTGTGTGCAATGTAGTTTGTCCTTTGCTTTAAGGATAGAGTTCTTTAGAGTTCAAAATCTTTAAACCTTCATTTTTACATGTCATTTTAGATTTTCAATCCTGTATTTGTAAGTTATTAATTATGATTATTCCACCTGTACCTGAATGTATTTATGTATGTAATGGTGTTTATACTTAGCCTACATGATTTATTATTTATGAAAAAAATTTTTCTCGACAGGGTCGATCTGCAGATTAAGAATGCAAGGTGCTGTCATCCAGAGCATTTTGTTTTATCATGCTCTAGATCCAGTGTCTTTTCTTTCAATTGTAACTTTGTCATGGACTCTCTGTTGTCAACAGGGAGGCTCACAGTCAGATAGAGAAGAGACGCAGAGACAAGATGAACAGCTTTATTGATGAGCTGGCTTCTTTAGTTCCTATCTGCAATGCCATGTCCCGCAAGCTGGACAAACTCACAGTGCTGCGCATGGCGGTCCAGCACATGAAAACACTACGAGGTGAGATTCAGATGCCTTTTTAAATGTAATCTTTACTTGTGTTTCAACGCATTTTATGTTTTGACATTTGACTAGTTGGTGTACAAATACTAAAAACGCTACAAAAAAATGCTTGTACGTATACTTATGTTATATCCTTTCTTTTTAAGGTGCTGCAAACCCTTATACTGAAGCTATCTACAAGCCAGCCTTTTTATCAGAAGATGAGCTGAAGCACCTAATATTAAGGGTAGGTGAGCTAATGAAAAGTCCTTTTGTGCTCTGCTGAGTGACAAACCCTGGCTGTGACTCACTGGTGATTCACTTTGCATCTCAGGCTGCTGACGGGTTTCTGTTTGTTGTGGGCTGTGATCGGGGAAAGATCCTTTTTGTGTCAGAGTCTGTCTACAAAATTTTAAATTACAGTCAGGTAAGGCCTTCTAAAGCTACTATGATTCACCACTCAGCTTAAACGAATCATCAGATTGTGAAGTGACTCACTACATTTCCTGCTCTTTTCATCTCTGAAAGAATGACCTGATTGGCCAGAGTTTGTTTGACTATTTGCATCCTAAAGACATTGCAAAAGTCAAAGAGCAGCTCTCGTCATCTGACACAGCCCCACGCGAAAGACTCATCGATGCTAAAAGTAAGTTAAAATACACTGTTATGCAGACAAACCATAAAGGCTGAAATAGATCCCATAATCATTTAATATAGATTCATAGTAGAAACTGCAAATTATATTTTATTATATTACATGATTAATTTTAAACATGTTTTCATTTTCATAAATGGTCATTATTTTTAAGATGGGAATCCAACCTAATATATGACATTTACCATCTGAATCGAAGCATTTTATGTCAACAAATGAAAAAGTTTGTACTTTTACATATTCTTTATTTTTTTAAATACCGTTGCTTTAATTAAAGAAAAAAAGAAATAAAAAGACCTTTGTCTCACAGTATATTCAATAATTTTAGTGATTCTCATTTGCTGCTTAAATATACAACATTTCATCAAATAATAAATCAAGCAAGCCCAGAATACACTGCAACACACGATCGCAAATTTGCATGTGCGCCTGGAAAAGGGGATGTTTTGTAAAGTGCTACGCCAAGTTATTCTGCCTTCTAATGGTTTAGAGGAACATTGTATCATACTAATTTCTAACTTTGTAAAAGGTTACAGAGGACAAATTGGACAAATAGTAAACTTAGACTTACAAGTCATTCCAAACACAAACTTACACAGAAACATGACAAAGAAAAACAATTTTTGATCTAAAATCAGCTCAAATGATAAAATATGAATGAAATATCCTCTGACTGAAAGAAATTAGAGTCTGTGTCCATCATCAACTACACAACTTTATGGAAAATCTTTCCCTTTCGGCGGAATTCGCCGTTTTGAAGGCAAAAGAGGTGACCCACGTGAATCGTGTAGATCCGCTTAGAAATTATTTTTGAGGGAGGAGGGGGTCTTGGAAAAGTCAGTCTTGGATATTTATTGATTAATTAAAATGTAATAAAAAGAGCATTTGAGCCATTTCAAATTATGAAAGCTCAGCGTCCCGCGTTCGTAGACCGCGCGTGCCATCCACTGACATCAAGGGCGCCATTTCTTCCTGCAGGGCAATCCGATAGGGGAGAGATCCACAATTTCCTTTCGTGGTGTTTGTGTCACCAAAGGCTTAGGGGCCGTTCACATGCAGTGCATTTTGCGCGCACAAGCTCTTTATTTTCAATAAAGGCAGCACAGTTTAAAATCCAAACCAGAAATGATTCTGTAACTGACAGCGCCTTCATGGTTGCCTAGTAACAGCAGATGCTACAGAAGCACAAGTGCTCTGAAGTTGGTGGTGGAAGCGACGCATCTGGCGTTTTCCACGCATTTTTAGAAGCTTCATGTGATCGTACCCTGAAGAGACTAAGTTACAATAAAAGCTAAAGTATCGTTAACACTAATACAAACATTATTTTAGTGTGTTAGGGCAGAACAATGCAGCTCTGGTTAAACAGCTGGATGCTGGTTTGAAATGCAGCTGCATTTGGTCGTGGCTTCAGTGGAGGGCAAGGTCTCAGTAAAAGGGCAAGAGGTGTCGTTTTAAGGGATATATATATATATATAATATATGTCTTTAGACAAATGTCAATACAGTATTTTTTCAGAACCTGTGCTTGGCTACCATTCAACTTATTTGGCTACTGTAAAATATAGACAATACAGCATGTCCCCTAATGAGGCCGTAATATTTATTCTGTGGGAGTCCCCCACCTCCCGGCCCCATCAGAGGCCACATCACCCCTCAAGCACCCCTCTCACCTTTTTACACCCCTGACCCATTTTCATGCCTGAGTCCAGACTGCGAACTGGTGCAAAAAGCAGTGTATTCCAGCCTTTAATCACATATCTGACAGTGCATTGTTATTTTCTCAGCTGGACTGCCAGTCAGGACAGACATCGCCCCTTGTCCCTCCAGACTGTACTCAGGGGCCCGTCGCTCCTTCTTCTGCAGAATGAAATGCAATAGGCCCCTTGTCAAAATGGAGGAGAAAGATTTTCCTTCAACTTGCTCCAAAAAGAAAGGTTAATCACATCTTTCGTTGACTTTGCCTAATGTTAAATGTTCAAAAAAAAAAGTTTTTCTGTTATACCTATTCATGTCTATTGCTCCCTGTAGCCGACCGCAAGAGTTTCTGCACCATTCACAGCACTGGCTATCTGAAGAGCTGGCCACCCACAAAGATGGGCTTAGATGAAGACAATGAGCCTGATAACGAAGGCTGTAATCTCAGCTGCTTAGTGGCCATTGGCCGATTACATCCTCATATTGTCCCACAACCCATGAACGAAGACATCCGGGTGAAGCCCACAGAGTACGTCTCACGCCATGCCATTGATGGGAAGTTTGTCTTTGTGGACCAAAGGTAAGTAGTGACCACTAGGTGCCCTGAATAACAGTTTGAAGGTGCTGTCACAATTACAATTTCTCAAGCAAAATACATGTCACCGATTATTTTCACAAGTCGTCAGGTTTTCGTTTAACAGTGCGCATGGTTTTATTGAACACCAATGCAACACCTCTCTTATTAATCACATCAAAACCCAGAGCCCCTCCCTTGCTGTGGCCATGCGCAGTAGACAACAAAGTCAACTTAAACATTACCATTACACATGACACACACGATAAAGAATTTTGCCTGATAGACTTCTGATGGAGAAGAATTTTTGGTTTGGTCAAGTTTGGTCAGATTTGTAGTTTAGGAGGCAAACTAAAGATCCGCAGTGGATGAGGCACTCATTCTGAGAGTGTTTACTCACCACACATTAAAATTATAACATTAAGACGTGGCCTAAAGCAGTTATTGTCGGATGGTTTGTTTGCTAGCTGGCCAGAATGGACTCAAAATTACGTTCCTAAGCAAACTGTTGAGCAGAGTTGATCAGTGTTTGGGATATGTTTGTTTTGTCTACCAATGGATAAACTGATTTGGGATCAAATGCTTGGGATCCATGCTGCCCTTACGACCCATATTGATGTTAGCATGACAGCTTATTTGGTTTCGTGAGCACAATGCAGGTCGATATCTAAATATAGCCTTGGATAAATGATGCGGATGGACATAAGGTCACGACCCGGCTAGAGTTGGAATTATATGGCACACAATGCACCTAAAAGTACACTCTGACAAAACGCACTGCTTGTCTTTTATATGTCAGCTGCACCTGTGGACTCTTCATTTTTATGTTGGCTGGCAAGCTAAGATATTGTTATGCTATTTATACTTATTACGTTGGCTGGTAATTATTAATTTTTTTAAATTTCCCATAGACTTACATTGGATGAGAAAAATTGTGCCTCTACAGGCGCAATACCACAAGCGGAGGAGGAGCTCATTTGACCTGATTTCGCTTTAAATTGGTCAAAAATGCTAATAAATGCATACATTTTATTCACATGGACAAGCTAAACCCAGGGTCCGTGCTCATTAAAATGACTTGTCTGGCCAGGGAATTTTTACAATTTAATTTTATCATTATATTGTTTTATATTATAATTGCTATAATACCATTTAACAAATCACATAATAATCAATCAATAATTCTCAAAATTATAATATTAATATTACATTATAGGTAAACTAATCATTAAACATTTTCATTGCTAAATATTATTGGTCATTGCATTTAATGTTGTTTTAAATATGATGGCCCCAGTGCCAATGTTGTCCGCACGAGGGAGCCTAAAGATAACAAATCATTCAAGAACAGTTCAAAGACTTTCAGATGGTTTCATTTATGTTTTATTTAATTGACTAAGAATAAGAAAAGGCATAAAAATGTATTACATTTTTAGAAACTTCAATAAAGGCCAATATACATATGCACAAACTTTAACCTCTTATACCAAAAATAAACTTATTTCTGTGGTATTGACAATATTTTTCTCAAGCTGTCATACATTACCTAACTTAATGTAAATCAAACTGCAGAAGAGACATGTGCTATTCATCTATTTTCATATTGAGCATATAATAGTACTCGCATAAGGACAATTTACTCATTGTGTTCATTGTGTAACTGCATCATCTACACAAACTGTTAAAGGGATCATATGATGATGCTAAAAATAACATTATTTTGTGTATTAGGTGTAATGCAATGCTTTTACCCTCTGCATTTTTCCTCTCTGCCCCGCCTTTCTAAAACATGTAGATTTGTACAAAGCTCATGGTTCTGAAAATGGTATTAGTAAAATGGTAAATTAGTATATTACCCGCTTACTTGTTGCGTGCACAGACTTGCTTTTCGCGTTGGTCTGAATAAAATCACAAATTCATTCTTTGCCTCTAGGGGTCGTTAAAAGTAGAGGATGGACACCTGACGGGCTGAATTTATTTATAAATATTAAGAAAGGATGCTCGGGTCACATCAACGCAAATGTGCGCCTGTGTTATAACGGTGCTTTATGCCCCGTGTGCACTGATACTCTCATCTGTTGACATTTCCGAACGCCTTGCTACAGTTGCTAAATAAAAGCGAGCTTTTCCAACAAAAAAGTGCATGTGTCATTTAGTATGAGAAAAAATTAGATCGGGCTTGGACATAAATATCTTAATGCCTTTCGGGCTCGGGTCGGGTTCGGTTACTGCTCTGTCGGACGCGGGCCGGGCCGGGCTCGGACAGAAAAATGCGGCCCGATCCGCACTCTGGTTAAAAGCTCACAAACACTGCTTTAAATGCAATCGACCAATAAGCATCATGCAAACCAGGCGTTTAGAAGACAAATTGTTGGACGAATCATATGCGAGTCGTTGCACATACGCTGAAAATAAATGCATATTATTGGTTTTTAGACCTTGCATGCATGTCAGCCTGTTGTTTGGGACTCCCAAAAACCACTTAATAACTTAAATAATATCTTTTTGGGTTTGAGGCTTTATTCTTGCAATTTTAGGGATCTTATATACGCACACAAGCAGCTTGTAACAGTCCAAAGACAAAGGAAAAGGGAAAAACTCATCATGTGACCCTTTTTAAACATACTGTTTTTTTTTTTATTATCCAAAAAGAAGTAATGTAGAACAGGTTGAGAATTGTTGCACTCAAAAGTACAGGCAGACCTTAATGGAACAAATCTCGCAGTAGCTGTGATTTAATTATTTTTACAGCTCCATTCATTTTGTAATTATTTAAAATATATAAAGTCGTCACATGTAACTAGTTACTTCTCAACACTGTATGTGACAGATGCTTGTTGTCATTTTAGGGCCACAGCCATTCTTGCTTATCTACCTCAAGAGCTGCTGGGCACGTCGTTCTATGAGTATTTCCATCAGGATGACATCGGACATCTTGCTGAATGTCATAGACAAGGTAACTTTAGAGCAATGTTCTCCATATGGTGTAGTACAAGCAGATTTCTGTGACTGACCTCACTATCTGTATGTCTCTGTGTGCAGTGCTGCAGATGAGAGAGAAGATCAATACTAACTGTTACAAATTCAAGATTAAAGATGGGTCTTTTATAACCTTAAGAAGTCGCTGGTTCAGTTTCATGAACCCTTGGACCAAAGAAGTAGAATACATTGTTTCGACTAATACAGTCATCTCGTAAGTCTGCAAAATCACTACATTGTCATAATGTTCTAATGGATTAGTTAAGTAACTTGCATGGCTGTGCTTTCAGAAGCAGTTCTCTTAACGGAGCAGAGCCTGGTTATTCTCAGCTCACTGCCTCCCCCCAGAGCATGGACAGCGTGCTTACGGCTGCTGACGGTGGGCACATCTCATTTACTCTCCACATCCTTAAACAACAATATATTATAATTAGACTGTATATATATATATATATATATATATATATATATATATGGGTCAGACATAAGTTACCTGCGACAAGTAATTTATCCAGTTCAACGGCACAGCCAATCCGAAAATACCAATCCCGAGTTTTTGGTTATCCAGACATATATATACATTTTTAAAATAATTAAATAGTATTAAATAATAATAAAATATAATAATTATATTGAATTAAATATAATAATTATATGTAATTATTTAATAAATAATTAAAATGATATCGAGCACAATGCCAACCCAGAGCTACTGCACAAGATGACTGCCACCCCTGAGCCACTGCATAAAATAGCCCGCCACACCAGAGCCCTTAGCCTTGATGGAAATCAAGCCACTGTCTTCATTCATCACGGATGTCTCCTTTGTGGTCCTGAGCATCCTGGATGTGGCATATGAGAACACCAGGGTCCTCATGTATCAACGCTGCGTACGCGCCAGATTTTACGCTCACATTGGGATTTACGTATAATAAAATGAACGTGAGAATGTGCGTTGGTTCACGTAAAGTCCATGTCTGGCGTACGTCTATTTCTTGTGCATATTTGCTTTATGTCCGTTGGCGACTCCTAGAGGCAATTGTTTTAAATTGCTCACTACAAATTATCAAAGTACCAACACATGTGGAAAACATCGCTATTAATGTAGAATTGGTAAAATGGGTTAATTGACCCATTATTTGTATGCCAATTATGTGATTTAGAACATATAAAAGCATTTGCAAATGTATACAACCCTTAGTCTATGGCAATGGCGATTATTAATAATGCGATTATTGAGATCTTGGCAGTATTGCAGTAAACTTGACCTCATGTAAATGCAATACTTCGATTATAATACTGCATTTATGCTCATAATCGCAGCAAGCATAATTGTACTTTTTTGTGCGTACGCACATTTCCAGGTTTGTCCGTACGCAATGTTTTAGTATTCATAGGAGGCCAATTTTAATCAAAATATTCAGACATGTAAACACATTAATGGAAATATTGCCACTCTGAACAGTTTAACTACTGTTTCGTCGATTAAAATGGTTTAGTTTTGTGTGTAATGGCAAAATGATTATTTTTCGTTTCGTTTTTCTTTTAAGTCAATTTAGAAAAAAACGTTTGGAACATTTTTGTTTGTTAGATAACCTATATAGTTAAATTTTGGTTTGCAGTTTGATGGACCTACCGTTAATGTCGGTGCATCCAGCGGTTTCTGGGTTCCAGGGTTTCTGCGCAGGTTATATCAGAGACTGTCCCGGTAACCTCCGTGCTCCCTGTAATGGCGGTTGCCATTTTGAGTTTGTGGGCCACACACTGCACTTCGGAGGTCTCCGTCTTCCGTAAGTCCACTCCAGAGGCCTCGTCCGCTCATGAGCCTGCTCCCAAGTTTACCCCAGATCAGTTGGAGGGGTCGAATTGTGCCGTAGATCCTCAGGAGTTTCTATTGGTGTCTATTTTTGCCGTAGATCCTCTGGAGGTTCCTCTGGTGGCTGCACAATCTCCAGAAATATCGGCTTAGGCTGTGGATTCTCCGAAGGCTCCGCCGGTGGCTTCAGAACCCACAGGGCCATTGGTTTGTGCCACTGAAACCACCCATGAACTCTCATCCTGCCCTACCATGCCTATGGAAGCCACCTATGACCTCTCACCTTGCTCAGCCTTGTCTAAGTAAGCCATCAATAAACTATCACCTTGCCCTGCTACAGTTTTGGAGGCTATGGTTTCCTAGTCCTGCTCTGTCATGGCCGAGAAGGCCATTGAGCTACCTTTTCCGTATCTTGAACATCCTGTTTCCTATTCACGGCCAGTAATGCCGTTCCCGAGTCAAGACCACAAATGTTCTGCCCTGTCACAGCTATAGGGGCCGCCATTAGCCTCTTGTCCTTCCCTGTCATGGCTATGGAAGCCGCTTCTCTAGGCCCTGGTCATCTTTAGTTACAGCCAAGAAGGCCCTTGAACCCTCACCTGCACAGTTACGGCCATAAGGGCCCTGTTCCGGCCACGGAGGCCGTCCTCGAACTCTCGTCCAGCTCTGTTCCGGCGACGGAGGCCAACCTCAAACTCTCGTACTGCCCTGATCCGAACACGGGACCACCTGCAACCTCTCAGCCTGCTCTGTCCCGGCTAAAGAGGCCTCTATGCTCTATTAATCTCTTTATACTCTCTTTTTCAGTCACGTCTGCTTTGCCCTGGTCTCCTGTGCCGCCCTGGTGGACTCCCATTCCACCTGCGCTACCCTGGTGGGCTCTCGGCCCAGCCCTGGCCTATTGCTCTGCTCTGGAGGCCATCTGTAGTTTATTTACCCTGGAGGGTCTCTTTCCCGCCTTTTCAGCCTTGGCCCGCCTATAAACTTGCAGTATGAACTATCCTGGTCGTTGTTAACCTCTCTGTGCTGTCTGTTTAAGTCCCGCCTGAACCACTCTGGTGTCCTTCCTGCTCCGCCCCGGAGGGTCTCACGGGCGCCTTCTCCGCCTCAGAGGGCATCTCTGCCGCCTGCTCTGCCGCGGAAGACGTCTCTCTCCACTGTCTGCTCCACCCTGTAGGGTGTCAGCTTCCCCTGCTACGCCCTGGAGGGTTTCAGAGTCTTCAGCCCTGCCTTCACCTCCGTCGGTCCCTGCTGTGCCTGCACCGCCATGTTCTCATGTGCCTCAGGTCCAGGTCCTCCATAGCTTCACTGTCTTGTCTTCACTTCACGGACCTGGTCCCCTCTACATTCCCCAGTTCTATCTCTGCGTCAACCCTTTCCTGGACGTTAGTTTATTCTTTGTCTTCTTTTCTGCAAGCCGCTGCTTGGGGAGGGGTTATGTTACTATATCCAGCTGGAGTCCCTCATTGTTTCCACCAGAGAGCACTGCAGCCAGACCTGTTTTCCGGCTCATGAACTACATTAACTATCATGCTGCTTCCCTGGGACTAATCACACCTGCACCTCATTCACGCACACACCTGCACCTCATGACCACACCCACATACACATTAAACACGCAAAATAAAGCCACAACCAAACAACCACTGTTATTACCTTGGACTGTTTATCTTGATCTTGACTGTTTGCTGCCTGCCCCGAAATCTGCCTGTATATCTCGACTTTGATTCTGTCCTGTCCCCATTGCTCTGTTTGCCGGTGTTTGACCCTACCTGTCGACTCTTAAAAAAGAAAATGCATATGGATCCGCACGCCTCCGACTCCTTTGTTACATCTTGCTTATCAACAAACCATTAACTACGATTTTTGCCTCAGTAAACTCCTTATTCACTGCTTATTAATAGTTAGGTAGTTGTTAAGTTTAGGTATTGGGTATGATTAGGAATGTAGAATATGTGCTTTATAAGTACTAATAAACAAGTAGGTTAATAATAGGCAGTAGACAAGAGTTATCAAAAACCATAATGTTTGGCTGTTTTTACTGTATTTTTAATTGAATAAATGCAGCCTTGGGGAGCATAAGAGACTGCTTTCAATAACATTAATAGTAATTTGGTTGCCTTGTTCTTCTGTAGGCTCAGGGAAAACTGTCCCTGGAATCCCTGGAGGTACAAGACCCGGAGCAGGAAAGATCGGCCGCATGATCGCTGAGGAAGTGATGGAGATACAAAGGTGAGCTGATGGCTTTATATAGATCAGGTATAATAATCTGATATCGAGTCATGATCTTGGTGACACTGAAGCTGGTTCAATCTATTATTGATATGACTGATAGGATAAGAGGCTCATCTCCCTCTAGCTGTGGCTCAAGTCCCCTCAACATCTCCAACAGCACACCCCCTCCTGACACATCATCACCAGGGGGCCGAAAGGTAATGTTTTTGTGCTTCACTTACTGGGACACTGTGACCCACATGATACAGAAAACATAGACAGAGTCATATATTCCTTCATAAAAATAAACTTAAAATATAGAGAGGACTGTCACAAAAATTGGCAATTTGTGAATGAATAAATCAAAAATACGGCTGTACATGTAATCAAATCATGATATACAGTAGACTAGGGTCTGTGAATATAAACGTGCAAAAAACAGCTATTGAAATCAGCTTGTCTTACCTGTGAATTAGCTGATGATTTTTGTTTGCTACTGTACACGTACTGCAACACACACATAATGTTTGTGTCTGTCGTCTCGCTCGAGGACATGAACAAATAAAGCTTATCTTCAGAGCTACTTCAGCAGCATTTCAGCTTTTTACTTGAAATCTCTCTGATGCTTTCATGATGACTTCTGAAAAGAAAACTTTGACTTAATCAATGTGACAAAAATCAATTATTATTGTAGAGCAGAATGTACTTCTCAAACTTATAATTATAATAAATGTATTAAAACTTCTTTTAAATATCAGAAAAATATAACTTTGCTTCCATGTTCATGTCAGTTGATGTTAACAGTTGATGTTAAATCTGTTGTGCACCAAAAAAACAACGACACACAAATCTAAAATTAACCCAAAGTGATTGAGAAATTAGTTTTTTTGGTAAATTCAAATGAACTAAGAATCCCTTTTTGACTATTTAATTTGACAATTTAAAAAAATGGAATCCAGAATCATTAAAAAAAAGGATTTAATAATAAAAATAACATTAGTAATAATTATAATTAAAAAAAATTTAAAAGATAGAGATCAAATAGTCAAAAAGGCATTCTTAATTAAAGTTTTGAAACAATTTAACAAAAAACATTTTTAACACAAATCACTTCTTTAAAATTCATTATTTTTTTTCCCTTACTGCTTAGAATTCAAATGGTGGAAGTCCAGACATTCCTTCAGCAGGGATGGTTTCGGCACAGGACATCATCGGATATCCTTACTCTAACAGCTCAATCTTAAGTAAGTTTTAAAGGTGATCATCTGATCACAGATGGGTCGTCATTGTTATGGAATAGTTTACAATACTGTCTCTGATCCGCAGGTGATCAGTCACACATTGGTATCAATGACATGGAGGAGCCGGGCTCCAGCAGTCCCAGCAGCGACGAGGCTGCCATGGCCATCATCATGAGTCTGCTGGAGGCTGACGCAGGTCTGGGAGGTCCCGTGGACTTCAGCGACCTGCCCTGGCCTCTGTGAGAAGACCTTCACCCAGTCCTAATGGGTTACAACATCCAGCCACGACCTTGACAATCAACACATGAGGATTTTTTTTGTTGTTGGTGACATTGTTTGTTTTTGATACGGTGCCTCAGGTTGCTCCATTCACAACAATATCTCATTGGCTTCTACAACTGTGTCACTTTCATTGAGGACAAATGAATTTAGAGCACCTGGTTTGGACACAACGTTTAGAATGCCCAACATTTTACAACATATGCTTATATGCTGGTACGGCATATAAGGGCATTGTTTCAGGAAACAACTAAACACCACAAATCCTGTTGGCCTCACAGATTTTGTTTATATATCCACCTCAACAATTCTGATATATATGCTTATTAAAAATCAAATGTGTATCATAGATATGTGTATTCTAACATGTACGAGTATTTTATTTGAATTTACAGGATTGTAATGAACTGAAAGGGCAGTGATATATTTTTTAAAATAAAAAATGTATATATATATTTCCCTTAGAAAAAAATGTTGTACCCATGATTCATGTAGTGATTGAAAAGTTTAGTTCCAACAAAAAAGGTTCGAAAGTGAGAGCAATTTTATCATAGTTTTATCATACTTTTTTATAGACGCTGATCTTCAGTATGGTAAATAGTAAATGCTAACTTTAACGTTTATTTGGTATTTTAGCTAGTGTTAGATCACGGTTGGCCGTGTACTTTAAAGGGCAGCTGTTATGCCCCTTTTAACAAGATTTAATATTGGCCTTGGGTGTCCCAAGAATATGTCTGCAAAGTTTTAGCTCAAAATACGCCACATATCAGTTATAACAGCTGGAAAATATCATTTTTGGGGTATGAATTGAATCTCTGTTCCACCAAATCTTAAAGGTGCTCTATTAAATAGAGATATAGGGCCTCATTTATAAAGCTTTGTAAAGAGTACTGCAGGTTTTTGGAAATATAAGCTGTTCTTGCTGCTCACTTTTCTTTATTACAAGATATGGACGATGACTGGTGATCTTCTGTATGTTAAAAACATCAATTATTACCCTTTAGGAGGCAAAGAGCTTAAACCAGTCAGTTGCATGTTAGTTCAAGATAATAGCGATTCATAATGATCACATCTAAAAGAGATACGTACATGTGTTTTCTGTGTGCACGTTCATTCTGTGTGTCACACAATTGAGAGATGATCGTAAGATCAAATTTAGGATGGTTTTTGCACAAACATAAATGAAGTCTCGGGTGAATGCAGGCCATTTCAACATAATGAAACCAAGAAACCAGTTTGAGAGGATCTGATGGTATGTTAAGATGGGTTCACTAATCAGTACTCAGATAGGCTATGGCATTTAAACAATACTCAATTGGTACTAAGGGCTCCAAATTGTGCCAAGAAATTATTTGCCCTACCATTACAGCATGCTTTCATGTTGTTTACACCAAAATCTGAACCTGCCATCTGAACCAAAGCAGAAATCGCGCTATAGTAGTGTTCACGGTCCAATTTTGGTGAGCCTTACGAATTATAGCCTCAGTTTATATATAATCAGTGTGCATGAAAATCACAGTAGATCAGGGGTTCCTGTAATACTCAGACCTGCCGTCTGGCACCAACAATCAAACAAGGAATGGGTTTAGACATCATGTTCTTTTCAAACAAATAATATCCTCGTATTGTTACGGCAAGATCTGCTTTTTAACTGAACTGATTCCCAAACTGAATTTTTTAAAGTGCACAGCTCTAGCTAATTGTATTACATTGTATTTCAGTTCTCAATTCCTCTGCATCTATTCTGTAACTTGAATATCTTTACGATATTTTATTTTGTTGCACAATCATAACAGTTTTCTATTCTAATCTTTGGCATCACTAAACGCACCCACGAATCAAACTTCATGTGTCAACCAATGTACATTACATTATATATCTTTATTAATACAATGATTTTCAAGCGCTTGAACAGATAGATCATGAGCAGATAAATTAATGTAAATCTAAGAAAAACACTGCATTTATTCACCAAGCAAATGGACCTCCTGAGGAGACACAGGAGTTCGAGGAGATCAAGGGGAGAGCTTTCCAAAAGACGTGGTACCAAACCCAAACGCATCAAGTGTAAAGAACTTCAAAATTATAACAATTCAACTCATTGCAGTAATAATATAGTAAAATGGAAAAGAACAATAGTAATAATTATAATAATATAACAGGCCCAATTACAAAATAAGTGAGGTTGCTAACTTCATTTCAAACAAATAAAAATAAATTTCCTTTGGTCAAGTAAAAAAAGGAGAACAGCGAAGACAGAACAGGAGAGCTCTGCCCATGCAAGTATCCCAAGTCCATGGTGGTGGTGTTTTTTTTTTTCTTTTTCTTTTAAATACAGTAACTAGACAGTTGAGGCTCTAAGGCTGTGGAGGAGGTGCAGAAGGCAATCTGGTTATAGTGTCACTTTGTTTCATGCTGCAGCATGCTTTGAAGGGGCGTCTGCTCTCAGACGGCAGGTGAGGGGGCGTCAGGGTCAGGTTCGTTGTTGAAGTTGTTGCTGCAGTGGTGGCCAGGGGGAGGGTGGTTGGGAAGAATGTCCAGTTCATCCACTTGTGGTCCAGGGTTCATCACCACAAGTTGGTCCTGGGGAATGTCTGCCGCCGCCGCTGCCAGGTTCGTGATGGACTTGCTCTTCACGCACTGGAAGTCCACGTGTCGACTTTTGCCTTCCTCCTTCTCCCAGGACATGCGGATGAAGGGTCTTTGGACATAGTTGTAGATGACTTCAGGTCGGCCGCCGGGCCGCTTTTTCACTTTCTCTTTGTATGTTGGATAACCTACAGATGCAGATTTGATATTTAAAAGTTGTGGGTTATGACCATCATGTAAAAGTTAATGAGAATTCTGGGTCACACCGTATGTAAGGTGGCCTTAACTACTGTTCTTACATAAAAAAAAAAAAATAATTGTATTGTCATATTGTATTGCAAAACACTTTTGCTGCTGAGGTGAGATATGGGTAAGTTTAGGGACAGGTTTGATGGTTTGGGTAGGGTGTAATTATAAATGTAATTTCAGGAATGAATTACAGATGTAACTACATATAGGTATTTTAAAAAATATAAGTACAATATAAAAACATGTACACAATAAGTGCACTGTATCAAATTCTTAATTTAAATATAAGCTGCACAATTAATCGTAATTTTTTTTTTTTAAATTAAAAAAAAAAATCGTGATCTCGATTTGAACCCCAATTTTTGTTTTGGTCTGAAGCGCCACCCTCCATCTATCTCCCAATCACGCAGTTAGTAGTGTTTCGGCATCCAGGTTGCCTGATCTTCTTTAAAGTGACCCGACTGCAGCAGCAACTAAAAAAATGTCTAACATTTCGAGTACGAAACCTAAAACGCAAAACATCTATTATGAAGCA
>JAUCMU010000125.1:28579974-28600715 GCA_032275025.1 Enteromius treurensis
GATTTATATAAGAAGTAGGAAACGATGGTGTTTGAGACTCAAAGTATGTTATGTCCATGTACTGAACTGTTATTATTCAACCATGCCAAGATAAATTAAGTTTTTCATTCTATGGCACCTTTAAAACATTGTTAGATGTCACAGCACCGATAAAGGCAGTAAAAGAAGATTGAAAGGAATAGTTCCCCCAAAAAAGAAAAATAGTCCTCCTCTATCCTGCTTTAATGAGAAATTTGCTTCTTACAAAGCATTGCACAAGCAATTAATTGATAGACTGGAGCCACGTGGATTACTGCATTGTTTTTATCAGCTGTTTGGACTCTTATTCTGACAGCACTCATTGACTGTCTGCATTGACAGGATCCATCGGTGAGCAAGCGATGTCTCCTAATCTGTTCTGACACAGAACTAAAAGCAACGTCTTAGATGGCCTGAGGGTTGTGTAAATAATCAGCAAACGTTTATTTTTGGGTAAACTATTCCATTAATGTGAGTATCGTGTATCAGGAAGTGCATTTCAGGAATTACTCACTCAGGTCTCGGCACTTGATAGTACTGTAGTCAAAAGAGATGCACAGATAGTCACACGCTTCTCTCAGCTCGGGAATGGAGATTCCATCAGGACAACGGATTATTCCAGATTTATAGTAATCCTGCCAGTTACAGAAAGAACAGAAAACACAAAAGATGCCATTACAGAAGCTGCATCGCTTAAAGACAAACACAGACAGATTCACATGCACTGCTGCTCACTGCCAGCTAACCATTGTTTCAACATAATCAACTTTTAACTGAGGATACACAATATATCTGTTATTGGCTGGTACTGCAGATGTTTTAATTTGACAGAAAATGTATTGTAATATTGTAATTATTTTCTTAATCACTCACTTCAAGCAATAATCTCTCGCTTTAATAAAAATGTTGCATTAATCACTAACCCCAATGTCATTCCAAACTCGTAAAAGCTTTGATTGTCCTCGGGAAAACAATTTAGAATATTTAGGATAAAACCGGGAGGCTTGTGACTCCCAAACAGTTGCCACTGTCACTGAATGCTCCATCTGACATCAGTCTTCCGGTTTTCATCCTAAAATTGTGTTCAGAGGATGAACTAAGCTTTTATGGGTTTTGAACGACATGGGGGTAAGCGATTAATGAAAACATTTTAATTTTGGGGTGGAGTAACCCTTTACGTATGTATCTTTAAAAACACTAATCATTTATTAAGTTAAATATAATCTTTAGCAAATATCATAATAAATATCAATATTTTGTATTGTTAAGTTTGCTTTATTATTATTTACATAAAGCATACAACTGTAATATCAGCCATTTATTGGTTAGCATACATTTAATAACATTTTTAGCTTATCGTATCACATTTTTAGTATCAGAAACATATGGGTAGTAATGTGGGTAACATTAAGATACATTGTTCTTGTGTTATTTGTGGGTTACGTTTTTTCCCCCATATTTTTTTCTGTCACGCCATAGGACACAGTCCAATTTTTATTTGTTAACTACACATATGCATGTCCTTGTCACAAAGGTGATGAAATCCTATTCCTCATCCACTCTTCCACAACAATAATGATTATTGTACTGCATTTAAAATAGTTCTGCAAATGTTATGGTCCTCCGATCAAGCTCTCACACTCAACGCATCCTCTCTCTGGATTACTAGTAAGTGTCATTGTTTAAATGAACTCATCTGATTTTATTGCTTGCAGCACAATGAACAGTGTCCTGAGATGCATAACAGACACTGCAGAGAAAGATCATTACAGCAGTATATACAGCAAAGCTGATGACAGGCTTATGCTGCACTTAACGTCATTATTAAAAGCTGTTGCTGGAAGCTCATTATGAGATGTTCCCAGAGCCGAAGCGGCCCGCTGTGAAAGCCTGTGACTAAACCACAGACCTGTCTCAAAAACGAATTTACCCAAACAAATCAACTATTAAACTTTATCAGTCTCCAAATTTATAAGTATAAAATGTTGCTATTTTTCCAACTACCAAAACACAAGAGGCCATTTGGGATTTCCTTGACAAAAATCATGCTTAGGATAAAATGTTTCTTTCTGAAACCAGAGATTAAGTATTTGAAACAGACTGGAGCTTCTTAAGTGGGTTGCAAGACAGGTAGGACAAGGAACAGGTTATCATATATATGTCCGTCCTGCAGCACTGACCAGCTTTCGTGTGTGTGTGCAGTGAGAGAGTTAAGGTGAAATGTCAAATCACCTACCAGAATGGCTCTAAACACAGTGGAGCTGATGCCCTCTGCCACCTCATATTCTCCTTTCTCATTGGGCCGGGTAAAATTGTGTTCCCTTCCAGATCCAAACATTCTAGCAATAAAAAAAAGCAGTTAAAAAAAAAAAACAACAACAACAACATAATGTATACAAAATAGACACATTACAGATCATTTTAAAGCTGAGATAAGTTAAAGGGTTAATTCTGTCATTTTCTTATCTCCCTCATGTCACTTTTTCCTTGATGTGATCCTACAATGTCATTTTTAGGTAATAAAGTCTTAAATGGTTCAACAAAAGAGTTGTAATGAGAAAGGGATAGTTGATATAAATGCCATAATTGAAAATTATTTCAATTTAATCTTCAAAACACAAATCAAGATGCTGTTAATGAAAACTAAGAGATTTCTGCCCCTCCATTCAAAGTTTTCAAACATTATTATGACGAAAATGTAATACTGATAAACCTCTAATTCATATCCACTGATGTATTTGTGGATAAACTGTTTTATTTTTAATAAAACATGCTGAATGTTGTGAGTGATCGGATCATAAAATGAAGTGCACCCCACCCCACGTATTTATCAGATCAGACAAAATTAATCTTCATACTAGGTGTAAATGTGGCCACACGTTTTAAATGACGTGAAGGTGATTAGAACTGTTTGACAGATGATTGGTCTGCTTCTAACCTGCCCAGCATGGTGTTGGGCTGTGCTGTGAAAATCGAGGGGTCCACCACGAAGCGAGTGTTGTCCACAATAAGTGTGACCTTCTCTGATGCGCGGACGCTTCTGGCTCCATCTTTCACATTCTCGTAGATGAAGACCATCTCCCCGGGGACCATGCTCTTGTACGTGCCCTCCGAGCTGGACAAGCTACTGTTGCGGCTGCTGGCCACCCCACTGCTGCTGCTGCTGGGTGAGATCCTCTGAGGCCTGGGGCTGCTGGGCCGCGATGACCCACCCTCTCGATCTGCTCACGTGATACATATGACATGATAACAAACCTTGGAACTTAAACGAAGTGCCACATTGGACCCAACCAACAAAAAGCATTGACTCACCGCTGATTTGTTGGCGTGTGGGTGAGGTCACGTTGCGAATACAGGGTGTGAGTTGGCCTTCTCCACGCTCGTGTGAGGAGTCCCGAGAGCGGTCGCTGGAGCGGCGGCGATCTCTGGATCGGTCACAGCCTCCACTGGCACCATGCATGTTCATTTTCACCTGGACAGTCTAACACATCTGGCCACTGCAGGAAGTGAAAGAGTGAGATAACTTACACCTCTGAAGACAAGATCCAGAGTCATAATTCAGCAACTCTCAAGAGGAATAACTCCCAGTGTAATTTAAGCCTCCCATAACAACACAGAGAGCTAAGGTCAGGATTGTTCACATCTCTGCATAGTATAACTGAGACCAGAGTTATTTTTCATTTAACAGTCTAATAATAGGGGTGTGACGAGATCTTTTTTTGGAATGTTTTTGTTGAATAAAATACAATTAGGATGAGGATTTTTTTTTTTTTTTTTAAGTCTAAAAATCTTGTCTCGTTCTCGTGAACCCATAGTCTCGTCTTGTCTCGTCTCATGGGATAAGTGTCTCGTCAAACCCCTATCTAATGATATAACTAAAATGAAAATAATTAACAATACAGACAGATACAAAATATGTCAACTAATATATATTGACAAACACACACACAAGACACAATCAAAAACTAAAAACTAAAATGAAAACAGAATATAAAAGTTAACTATCTAACTATAGACTTATAGTAGGCCTCTCTCAATAATTCTACAATGCTAGTGAATTAGACACTTTTTCCTAATTAATAGTGTTACTTATCAACACAGATGAGGCATAACGCCAGTAGTTCTGAGAAGAGAGTAAAATCTTAAGACATTACAGTTCATATCACGTGCTCAGTTCTGAATACTAATCGATATCTTTAAATATTTGTACTATTTAAAATACCTGCTTTTTATTTTAATGCATTTTAAAATGTAATCTATTCCTGTGATCGAAGCTGAATTTTTAGCATCATTACTCCAGTCTTTAGTGTCAAATTATCTATCAGAAGTCATTTCAATATGCTATAGGTATATTAATACCTAAAAAAAAGTTTAGTAATTTATTCAAGATTCTCTGATAAATATGACATTAACCTGAAATAAAAAGCTTTTTTTTTAAATTGCTTTTATTTCAATAAAATATATTCAAGTAAAAAAAACAGTTATTCTAAATAGTACAAATATTTAAAAGTTTTACTGTTTCAGGTTTGATGAGCAGGAGAGAAAAACGCATTGAAAATCTTACTGTTTAACACTTTGACTGGTAGAGTAGGGGCTAAATCATCTTGCATTTGAACAAACACACAACTCCATCTCCAGAGCTGCTCATTTCATCAGCGTTTCACCATTTCATTTGAGAATGTCTAGTCAAAATATTTCACAAGTACTACACAATCCATTCATCTAGCCACAATCAAAATGTTTTTTTTTCTTCTATGTTTTCATTCCTTGCTCAGAGAGAGAGAGAGAGAGAGAGAGAGAGAGAGAGAGAGAGAGAGAGAGAGAGAGAGAGAGAGAGAGGGAATGAATTACCTTTTAGTTTTAGTTTGTACATTTTTTTTGTACAGTATCTAGAAAAGCTAAACAAGACTGCCAGAACTTTTTACATGAGACAGCTCAGAACCAAAAGCATTGGCTCAGTATAATGTTACCATAAACACCACCATTTGTCATATACTTTACAACAGCTAGGCCTATGCAAGTGTGCTGTGGAAAAATTAAAAAGCAGATAAACCAATAACACATTTCCAAGACACCCTTTAATGCAATTCACAACACCATATTTACAATACTTGCTTATGCCAGATGCTCAGGCAGAAATGTAGCATACTATTTACAGTGACTACTAATACCCAAATAAACAACAGAGTGAACAAGCCAGCAGATGAGAGCGGTCACACATGATAGAGAAAGGGTGTGTTTGAACGGCTTCTGTTCCAGTTGATCAGGAAGTGCCTGGGGTAAATTCAACTGGATGTCATGAGTGTAACACACAGGAGAAATGGGGCCCTTGCCCGGCTGTTTGTCACACTACTGACACACTGTATGCATACACAACAGTGTGCAACATAAATGAACAAAACAGCACTATTGTACTACCACGGCTTCTGGTTGCCCATTGTAATCATACAGTACCATATCAAAGTACCATCTGATACATCACTGTACCATGGTAAAGAAGACACTTTGAAAGTCAAATTATGGGGCGATCCTAAAACTTAATTGACAAATAATCATTAAGACGGGATGTGAATCAGACATTTGTGTTAAGCACCACTCGCTCTGTGCACAGCGCTTGTTTTTTTTTTTTGAAAGCTCAGAAAATTCCAAAGATAGTTGTCCATTTAAACCAGTCCCTTAAAATAAAACAACAAATAGAGAGAGACCACCCCTTTCTTACTCACACATGCAGTGAGCAAAAACATAGCTAAGGACTTCTGATAAACCCTTGGCTACTTTCTCACTCCTACTTACAGTGCCAAAGATAACAAAGGAGTCAGAGAAGTACATAAAAACATTGTTATTGCCGCACAAAGTCATTAATCAAGGGTCTTATAAAGTCTCTAAAACCACAAACTGTTAACCTTTGAAATCCGTAGGTTAAGTGACTCACAAGTAGACAAACCAGTAGTTTTAGTAAACACTTACAAGGAAGTGTATTGCTACATTTATCATCCTGTGTGTGTTTGTGTAATCTGCTCAACTCATGTGATACTGTGCCTCAAAAGCACAAGCAGACCATTCATTCAGATTCTTTCCCTTATAACCTCAGATAATGTCATTAATTAACAACCAGTGCACTGCTTTTTATATTGTTTATTTGCTTACAGAAAATTTCAGGCATTCAAATGTAATCGCAATTAAACATATGATCCTGTTTAGTATTTAAATATTTTCATCGTTTTTAAGTGTGGCTAATTCTCTGATGCATTTGTTCAACAAAAACACATTTTTTAACCATTCAGGATGTTATGTTAAAACCAAACCACAATGGCATGGCTTCCTTTTAGACCCATTCTCTAAATTTTACATTAAGTCATAAAGTTTATGACCTTTTCAAATACAGCATTTCTGATGAAAGTGCTCCAAGTAATATAGAATAATACATTCTATTACAAACACACCACTTAGTAAAAACAGAATGGGAAATGATTTTATTCTTTACTGTAGACATACATATACATATATAATTAAAACATGTTATTTAATCTGCCTTATTAAAATAAATTAGTCTTCCCACATAACATGAAATGATCCTACGCGTCAAAAGAAAAAGTATGCAATATTTTCGAGGTGTTTTAATCTAAAGCTTTACTGTCTACTCTATATATCTGGTAACAACATCTAGCAGTTTGAAATTTTTTATATAAAAGTCACTACTGCGTCGTTTTGAAGTAAAAAGAAACAGTGCTTTTCTATGTAAACGATTAATTCACGCATAATTCAAAAGCTAGAGATTTCATAACATTATCCAATTCATTTAAACTGTTTTTAAGCTCTTGTGATATGATAGCTAAAAAAGACAGGACTGACATCCATACAACTGATCAATGAAGTCGATACATGACAATAAAGAAAGAAGGAAAGCAACAGACGTTGTGTGACAAGCTTGCCTCGTTCATTAAACGGGGATTTGTAATTAAATGTGTGATTATTATATGTCTGCTGCGTTGTTAAGCATCGAACTCATCTTCACACACAAAACCTCAGCGGACGTTACTGAACTATTAGCTAGCTAGCCAAGGAAGCTATCCAACAAAACAACGGACGTTTGGATTATGAATTAAACAAATTCTCACCTTTTTATAGTGTCGTGGGCATAGTTTGTAGAGCAGCTAATTACTGGTGTTCTCCCGTGAGGTAAACAGAAAAAGAATAACCATCAAAATTTGAAGAGGACCATCAGCTTTTTCTGAAAAAGCGAATTTGATCTCCACCAACTGCTGACAGGAAACGAGACTTCGCCGAAGTGTCGCGAGAACTGCGTCATATAGTCAATGGTCTTTTTAAAAATTGATCAGATTACAAGAAGTCTAACATGGACGAAAGAAAGAAAAAAGATTGAAAGAAAAGCGAAAGAACACAAAATGAGTCAGTCTTGCTTAGTTTGTTGTGTATGTAATGTAGTGTATAATTAAACACATCCAGTTGGTCCACATTTTAGTGCAATTGTTGGATGTCTAAAAAAAATTACAAATATTTGTTGAATGTACATTTAAAAAGTCAGTATGGCACGACACCGAAAACAGAGGCCTACTACAAGGTTAAGACATTGTCCTTTGTATAACCTACACAGTTTCTGAACAATATGCTTAAATATCTAAACAACAACATGTATTTACAAATAAATAAAATAAAAAACATGTGTAAAAAGACATAAGTAAAGCAGTGCACATTCTTTCTCCGAGTACAGTATATTTTAATTGACACTTACTGTGTCCTCCTCCTGCACTGACGTTACTGAGAAAACACTTTTCATTATTTAGAGTTCCTCAGTTTTTCAGAAGCATCAGTTTTGTCAATGTCAGTTCATGATCCACGCCGCACCTTCCCCCTTTCTTAAACGTCTGTTAGATGGGTCGTTGGTTTTTCCTTTTTGCCCCTTTTGAGAGTCATTTATTGAGGGGATGATGATATTGTTGAGCTTCAGCTGAAGCCAGTCCTGCCTTTCTAACATCTCCTTGTGCTCCCGAACATTGTGCATGAGTTGAACTTCGCTGATTGACCTCTTGCTGTTGCAGATGGAGATACGGAGCGATCAGTTTTGAATTAAAATCACAAAGCTAAAAAAAACATGGACCAATATGTTGCATCTTAGTCTCTCTTACCTGAGCGGTAATCCCTCCAGATATAGCAAACTGCAAAGACCCCACAGCACAATAATAAGCATGATTTTCTCCAAGGAACGTATGGGTAACATAGTGATACCTGCCGAATAAGTTAAGGATAGGTTTTAGACCTTACATGGTAGATTGTCCATGACAGACAGACATTGGCCTCTAAACTTACCAAGTATAGTTGTCTTTTATTTGACTGCTTCTGTATTTTGTTGCCGCTGTGCTGAGAGGGTCCATGTGTTGTTCGGTGTCGTATTTGTGCGTTGGGGCTACTCTTCCTCTTTTTATATGCACAAGCCCCCTCCCGCTGGTCATTGATGAGCTATCTCCATTATTGATGGTGATGTCATCCATGCTTTGATGGAGGCTGGCATGCACATGACGACACATGGCTACCAACACCCCCACTAATTCTGTTTTCAACACCTTGGTCAAGACCCCCGTGATCACAGTGTGGAGAACTAGTGCCATGTACGGCTATGACGGTCAGGCAGGGTGCCACCTTCGACAAAGTAAGTATATAATTCATTATGTTATCTTCAAATAGTCAAAACATAGTATCAAACACTTAAAAAAGGGAATAATTAGGAATTAATACTAATATTTCTAAATAAATACATGTATGCCAAAGATAGATTTTATAATTTTTTTAATATAAATATTTCTATTTTGTTTGTTTCCTTGTTTTTTAGTAGAATGCTGCATTGACGCTAAATACTTAAATCTGATTTTATTTCCGTATAATTGTTAATGGTCACTTCAAAGGCTACTTTCAGAAATTCACACATTGAAACTGATGTACAAGTGGCACTATTGAGAAACGACAAACTGAACCTGTCTACTGCAAAAAATAAATAAAATAATATCAATAATAAATAATGCTATTAAGGCTAATGCTATTAATTATTTTGAGCAAAACTTTTCACCCAGCTACTTGTTTTTTTATGTTAACATGATTCCCTGATATAATTCAAATCCAAAGTAAATTCTATAACTCATGTCTTGTGTTGTTCATAACACATTATATGATTGGTGCATTATAAGATTTACTGTTTTTTTTTGTTGGATTTTTTTGCAGTTTACCAGGTCTGACTAAAAAATAAAATAACAGTTTTGTGTCAGACATCATTGTGCAAGCACGGTCCACCTGAAGTTTAAGTGATCTATGGGAGGTGTATAACCTTGTCCTACTCTCATGGGACACATTAGGTAACCATGAGAGAAGTTTTCTAAATGTGGAAGAGGAATGGCTGTGCCATGACACATGCAATAAGTCCTAGCAAGTAACCAAACTAAAAGAACCAAAACAATTGTCTATTTTATCAGTGAAAATGTGAAAGGAATGTTTTATTATATAACCAGCACTTTGTACCTAAGGAAAATATAATTTTAATAATTCTTCAATATCTTTGTCAGCGCTACTAATTCAGAATTAACAATTAAATATTAATAAATACCAATACGGTAACACTTTATTTCGATAGTCCACTTTATATATTTAACTAACAGTATGTAACTTTGCAACCACATGTCATCTAGCAGTCATTAGAGTATTAGTAGATTGTCTGCTTAACATCTTCTAACACTTTATTTTGATGGGTCCACAACATACTACCTACTGACTATCAGAAACTTTGCAAGTATATGTCAACTTACTCTAAACCTACCCTAACAGTCTAATCTGAGAATTAGTTGACATGTAGTTGACATGTAGTTACAATGTTACTTATAGTTAGTAAAATGTCTAAATGGACTATCGAAATAAAGTGTAAACATAAATACTTCGTAATAATAAATAATATTTACCTTTAAATTAAACATTTTACTTGCCTGTTTAGCATCTTTCATACAGCACAGCATAAACTGCTCCACAAAACATAATAATGATAGGAAATGAAATACAGTATATAGACATATTTATAATAAACTTACAGTAAATTCAATAATAAAACAATACAAACTAGCATTTACATCAACTACTCAAATAAACGCACTTTGTTTTTAAAAGACATTAAAATAGATTTAAAATATATCTCATATCAAAAGGGAAGATGATCAACAGTGCAATAGCCTTTGTAAATACTTCTGATTTACATTTGGTAGTATCAGTCTATATTTTGTTTTCCTCAAGTGATAAAAACAGAGCAAATTGATTTTACCCAAATTGCCCATATATTTAGGATAATAAGTCATAGCAGAACAGCCTGTTTATTTTTATTTATTTATTTTTACATTTACAATGCATACACGTTTAACATTATTAAGATAATACAAACTAAAGAACAAATACAAATGTAAATAATATGCATAGCAATAAAAATGTACATTGTGGTGCTGAATAATTTAATGGTAATATATAAAACAACATTGGTCCCAACACAGAGCCTTGAGGAACATCACAAGTGACTGATGAAACAGTTCACGGTACAGATGGAGTACATATGCCTTAATTTAATAATGCTGGGATATTTATAAACATCTCTTATTTTGTATTAACTTATTAAATATTCAATAATTATTAGAGTCCTTTATTGCATACAAAATTACAGATTTGGGATAAGTCATGACGTTTTCGTCAAACCACATGTTGTTTTTGAAGCCTGTTATTGCTCAGACAAGGTCCAGGATCTCTTTTAAAGGGTGTGATGAGTGTTATGAAGTATTGTAGTTATTGCAGTGTCAGATGAGCTTGAGGTTGAGCGCAATATATCACACATAGACCCCCTTGATTTATTATTAATACTATTTTGCTATTGTGCGGTCCAACAAAGAACATAAAATATATTATTTGTAAGCCATGTTGCTCTGTAAAAATAAACACAAATATATGTTGTTGCCAGATCTGAAAAATAATTTTAAAAAAATTATTTCTGAAAAATAGTAAAATAAAGTAAAATAATAATAATAAAAATAAAATTGCAGCACATTTATTAGTGTACCATAATCATTCTTCTCTAATTTCTTTACTTTTTGTTCTTAATTATCTAAAAAATATTAAACAAATTTTGGACATTGTTCAAATCAGAAAATGACTTACTTTTTTCAAGATCTGTCCCTTGTAAATGCATACGCTCCAATTAAAGATGAAACAAGCATAGACAACTTAGCTCATGTCAAACAATAATAACTTATGTGTTTGTGCACCTGAGAGAGGATTGGTATGGAGTACAGACTTCACTCAGCGCTGCACATGTTGAGTCAACCCAAGCAAGCTGTTCTCATTACCTCATGTGGTCACAATGTTTGTCATCTCACTAATGGCATGTAGCAGCAGTAGTGTGCAGGGGAACCGCTTAGGATTAAGGTAAAGAATTGCTTACAAACCATTTACAAGGGTCACCCCCATGTAACAATGTCAGAAATGCTGCATGAAAATCACGCAGGTCTCCTTTAAAATGGGCTTTAGACATATAGCTGTTTAACCTTTGGCTGAAGCCAGTGCTTTGTTGGGCCTGTCAATAATTGGTGAGTTATTTTTAGCTGGGTATGTGTGAGAAATTGAAATGATGAATATGCAACCCCACATGCATTTCAGCTATTCTTTGTAAGACATAAATAATGAATGGCTGGAGATGAAACATATTGTGAAAATAAAGTGATTTTATGACCTTGTGCTGCTGTGTTTATGATCATGTGCCATCTAGATTTGAGTATTAATGGATTATCACATTTTTAGAAAAATTAGGATGTTTAGATATTTTGTTTTCGATTAATTTGATGTGATGTGTTCAAATCAATTATCATTTATTCATTTGAGTGCTGGCTGTACAGTATGTACAGTATGTACAAATGTACAGTATGTATCACAGTCAAAGTAAATAAATGAGCAGTGCAGAGTTGTGCTTGTCTGCAAAGCAAGTCATGTTGATGCATCCTGAAGAATCTGTTGTCACAATGGAGGTCTGTCATAAATACACACTAGTTTGCGGTTTCATTAATTAATTATTATTATTATTATTATTTAATGTCATTTTTTTGGACAAATTATTTAAATAATTTTTTTTTTCAAATTTTACTCAAAACCTATAGCCTACTTTAACACAAGCTACTGGTATAACACTTGTGCCGACTTCCTACAAGCTAGTAGGGTGACATTGACATTGACAAATGTGACAATGAACATAAAATGTATTTTCATATAGTTTCATTGTTTATGTATCGCTTACCACACTGATTTTTATGCTTAGTATTTTATTGTCATAATGGTTTTCGTGGTCTAGCATATAAATAAATATAATTGCACTTAAAATCATGTATTACTCCCTCTATACTGCAAATAGAAGTGAAGCCTTATTTATTTACTTATATATACATAAATTATGTGCGATTATGTTTCAGAACGCTTTAAGATGCCTTGGTAAAAATAAACGACATGTAAAATGTCCACAAGGTGTCAGTATGATAATATGTAAAAATGCTGATACTCAAATGAAGGTTGCTTGCTGATTAATAGATTAGTGAAACAAAGTCAAACAGTTAACAATTAGTCTCGTGCATTAAAATGAATGCATTACTGATGTAAACAAGAAGTGATAATCTTTAGTTTCTGTTAGTGACGTGTTTGTGAAAAAGAGGTGTGCTTATTAAATGTCCTGTACTGTAAATCTTAAAGGTAGGCTATATTTTTAAAAACTGTAAGCTACTTGCAGACTTAAAAGTACTCCTTAATGTCTATGTTAGCATAACTAAGTACACTTTAAAATTTAATTTACAGGTTTTACTTTAAAGTGCACTTTATATAAGCCATTATATTTGAATAATATTTAGTTGTGCTTTAAACAAGTGCACCATTCTTTTGATGTCTTGTTTAACTTCAACATATGTAAACAACTTAATTATAATATATTATATTAAATATTACATTTAAAGTGATTTTTTTTTTTATCTACCAAAATACAACAAAAAAAGGCTATATTAAAGTACTTGGTACATTTCAATAAGAATGACATTAAGTCATATTTTAGTTATTTGGTAAGCTAAAGTATAATAAATAGTATTTTTTCGTAAGGATAATTTATAGTTATTGTTTTCTTGCAGTTTAGCTTTACTTGAACATATGCCTGTGTTGAATAGAGAACGACTGACAAAGGGTCAAGTCAAAAGTTGAAGTCCATCTTCTTTCATCCTTCAACAGAATTCTGTCAGACTCTGTATCACAAAGTCTTCCAGTCGCATTTTTCTGGCGAGTGAGCATGACCTGTTCTGCTCCACAAAGCTTGGCTGTGTCCATGCACAGGGTATTAAACAGATTCCTGAGGCAGTATAGAAGCATTCTGACACCAAGTCTGCTAATCCCGTCTACACCCTATCAAAGCCTGCAACATAATGCCTGGATGTCACATAATGAGCAACGTACGCATGCCTTTCTACTTAAAAAATGTGATTTGTGGCCAATGTAATTGGATTAAATTCAACTCTGCCCCTCAGATCAAGATGGAGCAGCTATAATGAAGGGAGAGTAAAACTCATGTATATTAAACACGGGTCATACATATACATTACCAATTAGACTGAGCTCCCGTCTATTTATTAACAGAAAGCAGGTTTAATGCTCATGAAACTCATTTTTCACTTACAGACTGCTTGGTTTTGTTTGTGTGTGTGTGCTATTTGTTTTCCCCCGCTGGTTTGTTCTTAATTACATCCTGGGTAAGAATCCAGTGCTATGATTTGATGAGATCTGCGATTAATTACAATGAAATAACAAGCCCTTTGACAGTAGTCCCGTTTTCACTTATTTATTAGTACAATCATCCAAGAACCAGTCCTCATTAGCATTTCATTTTTTTTTTTGATCTTGGGTTGTAATCACTTGAAGAGATTATGTTGTATTAGATTTTAAGGGACTCAAAAAATCAATGGAAAACAAAAGAATGTGTGTGTAATGAGCCAATATTTTGGGCGCTTTGACAGCAACAAGCCACTATTTAATTCGCTTTCATAGTTGAGAGGCTTTAACTGAGGGGGAAAACTTCTTCTTTTCATTCTTTTGAGGCATATTGTGTCATTCATGCTAGATCGAACTGAGCTCTTACTTCCCCCGATTTTATCAGCTTAATATCAACCCACATGAAAGCAAATTCACAACAATATCTCAATTCTTTCTCGTAGACACTTTTGTATCAAAGTCTCTAGCTTTTCACATTTTTCTCCTTAATAATTAATTTATTATTTTCTCATAATGCTGATAATGTTGATTGAAAGAACACAAGACTGAGTGGTGTGTAAAATCCATTATAAAAGGAGCATGTGAAGTGAAATATATCCTTAAATTTAGCTCCATGAGGGCTGCATATAGCCACAGGTAGAGTGCTTGAATCAGAGCATAAAGATAATTTATTATTTTATATAGAGTAATTGTGGAACGAGATTAAGAAGCAAACTGAATCATTAAACAGTATGTTTCTTAGCCTGCAGGAAAGAGAGGAATTGCTTTCACTTATATGAGATCAGGGTGATGGGATGATCATTACCTGGCAACCTGCAGTGAGCAATTAATGTAGTGGGCCATGCCATGATGCTGTGCAGAAATTAAATGGGTTTTGGGGAAAATGTGTAGACAAAAGTTATTATATAATTTCGGGTATGTGAGTAAGGACAGTTTTAACACTTTGAAACACTTTTATCATTGATTCTTAATTTAAGAGATAAAAAAATATAAAATAAACTGACATCACTTGTTCTAATCCTGTTGGATGCTGGATAAATCTACTTTGTGGAGCACAGAAAAGTGTTCGTATTTTGTTCGTATATCTTGTTAAACAATCAGTGTGTTGGTGAAAGTTACCTATTAAAAAGAATGCATTACACTGTCTTGTTACTCCTTAAAAAAGTAATTTATTGTGTTACTTTTTACGGACATTAATGTGTTTCACAACTTGGCTTGGCTTGCCTTAAAAAGTGAGCCATAAAAGTGTCAAAAACGTATGCATTGGTACATAGGCTCTCCACACACATGTAACAACCCTCATGTGTATGTGTGAATGTGTAACAGGAAATTGGTAACAACATTTTGTTTCACTTCACCAAGTACCTGTGCAACAGGTAACTTTTACACAGCTTTGTAACAACAGTATGAGAGTAATTGGAACAATTTGACCCTGCGAGTGGAAGTGGGTAGGTTAAGGGATATGTGAGGTGTGAGGAGTTGGTGCAATGCTGTAATACCAGAACACTTACACGGTAACTCCTCAGGAACTGTCCACTTAATATAAAATGTAACATTCTGGGCACCAACCACAATTTAAACATAAACCCTAACTTACAAACCGCTGTGTAACATCAGAGTACATACATGGTAAATACATAAAAATGGTCTACTAACTATAAAATGTAACACTTACTTTACCAAAAAGTGCTGTTTTGCTGTTACACATTTGTATTTACATACTGTATACTCTTGAGTGGGTTGTTACATGTATGTACTTACACTGTGGTTACAAACAGTACTACTTAGCTACTATGTAAGTACACATGTATTAAGGACACAATATAAAGTGGGGCCAAAGTAATCTGATTACATAATTTCCATTACTTTCCATAATGTGTTACAATGTCCACAGGTTTCAAATGGCATCCAAAATATAATAGTGTTGCAAATGCAGTAACAGGCCAGTGTCATGCAAAAATTGTGCTTGTGACTATGACTATTGTTTTTTGCTTGTAGCACGTCTTATGGCAGTTTTCAAGTACAGCCTCCAGTAACTGTTGTGTGACTGTGGCATCGCATTGTTACATGAGTTGTTGTTTTACGCCAGTTTGACACTGAAAAATGTGGTAGGTGGTGCTAAAACCTGTTTGAAATTAACATGCACACTTCATTAAACTAAACAGATTGAGCAATTTACTCAACCAACCATGTCGTTTTAGCTGCTTTCTCTGTGTTGAGGTTAATTCTGACATTTTTCTAAATTAACCAGAATTCACACAGTTTCCCAGACATATTCACTCATATGAAAATGAGTATAGCGGAAGAACCAACAGACAATCCTCCAATCAATCTTGTTCTCTGTCAAGCCTGCTTTTATATCCAAGATATTTAATATAGTCGGGGGGGTTGACTGATAGGTTGAGTTAGACTAAACTCAGCAGACACAGTCATCATATGTTAAAGTTTTATTGCTGTCACACCCAAATTTAAAGCACACAGATGATGTTAATGAAATATTCACAGAGAAATACTCTGCCTTTGTCCCTACTTTAACCCAGCCTCCTTCTGTCAAAAACTCTAATGGTTGTTTCTGCTTCAGCTTGTGCAAATCAACACCAGATTTCGTGCAGTACATGACCTCTAATTTCCTCTCTGGGGTGTCAGTATTTGCAAGCATCTCAAAGCGTCCTGACTGTCCTGTATCACTGCCTAATCATTACCATGGCACCGGTACGGCATGTTCCTTCATTCGCTGATTTAATCAAATTCAGTGTTATTTCTATCAGGAACCAGGAAATGCACATTGGAGGGCCTTGAGATCATTATTATAGCTTCATTCAGTCCACAGAACCTATTTACATTATCTGCTATAACAGAAATACAGTATTTTAGGATATTTATAGGTTATTTTTTTGCCTAAAAAAGAAAATAAATATAGCACTGCCTATACTGATGGCCCAGATTGTGAGTGTCACTGAGTGGGTGTTAACAAGGGAGTGTGAGGTTACTCCTCCTCACAGATCTTGTGAAGTTTACACGCTGCGGTCTGATGTGACAGGCCTCCTTAATCAGCACCTTATGTGTTGTACTACATCACACTGGTGTAAATACCTTCCCACACACAAGATTACACCATTAAAAGACAGATACTGCAGAATGAATCTTCTAGGAGTCATAATGGTAATTAAGCTTGTATTTTACATGAAGAAAATATAATTTGATTAATTTTTGCGAGGCATTTTCCGGGTTTTTCTGTGATCTGCATAGTACATTAAAGGAAAAGTTGTGCCCCTAAATTATTAAATTAAAATAAAATTAAGCAATTTAACATTTAAATAAATTTGTTTGGGAGAAATGTAGCATTATGTCATTTGTTCACCCATTGATCCTCTGCAATTAATGAGTGCCATCAGAATGAGAGTCCAAACAGCCAAGGAAGAAAATATTTTTTTATGAAAGGTTCTTGGTGAAAGAAAGTTCTTCAGATTATAACAAGGTAAGAAAGAGATGATTCCTTCCAGAACCTTTGACGGTTCTTTGTGAAACCAAAAGTAGTTATTTTATGCCATTGCTGTGAAGAACCTTTTAGGAACTATTTATAATGACATAATCTTCATGTCAATATGATCAGTGCATCATTTTGGAGGAAAAGTCAAACAAAAAGTTATTGTTGTTATCATATACATTCAAATTGTAACTGTAGGTAATGTCATAACCTGATTTTGTCTAAGATAAGAACCAGAGCAAAGTTCCTTTTTTAGGGCTGCTGATAATGTGTGGCAGCTTAACCTCTTGTCCTGGACCAATGACACTAGATCGAACACTAAACCAGTCATTTGAAATATGACTTTGATAGACTTTTAAATCATAAAACAGCCTTTTCCTCGAAGTAAGCTGAATGCACCTGACACTGATTTCCCAAATGGTGTAGCTTCCTCTTCCTTCCAAAAGGTGTCACTTTAGCTCTTTAAAGCCCTATATTTCAGGCTGATGGTTATTTAACTGCTGCTTGCCTATGTGCCACATGATAAACAATCATATATTCCTGCCAGTTATACTATCACACTTTGATCTTATATTTAGTCAAATATTATTCCTAACAGTGCTTTAACTTCTTTAGTTTATGCAGTTGTTTGGCCTCCTTGAAAAAAATGGATGGGTTAATTATAAGACTAATTATAGAATTGTAACTAGGGTTGCAAAATTCCGTCAAATTTCAAGACTGGAATCTTTCCATGGGAATTAACGGAAATTAATGGGAATAAACTGGAAATTATGAAAATTGCCGGAACTAGGAATTTAAATGTAAAACACAACACTTTATTTCAATAGTCCACTTTATGCAATCTACTGTACACAACCACTCTAATAATAAAAATAATTAATAAAAAATTAATAAAAATAAGTTGCCCCTTCTAAAATCAAGCCATTCTCAAATGCATGTCGTTGTGGCGTCACACTGACAGAGGCCACTCCCACAATAGTTGATTGACAGCAGCGTGTCACACAGTCTGAACTGGTGTATTACCTCAGACCCGCCCTGAGTGAGCTGTCATCAGACCGAGACGCAGAGACAAAGCAGGACTCTTTGTTGAATTTTTTAAGTATCATTCCAGCTACTTATATTATTGAATATTTCTATATTCAAAATGTTACATGTAAAACATGAATCTCAACATGAGTTCATGAAGTTAATTGCACTCATGCCACCTCCGAGTCTCATTACCTGTCTGTAATGTTTTCTTCTGTGCCACCTCTGTAGTGCATATGAATTTAGTCAATAATGATTTTATTTGATTGGTAACTCATTCTTATTATTCAGTTGTTTTGATTAGAAATTTCCAAATATGTGTATATATACAATTTTGAATTTAAAAATAAAAATTACATACCTTTTATTACAGTATACACACTACAACTTAAACTTACTCTACCAGTCTACTCTGAGAGTAAGTAGACATGTTGTTGAGAATTAAAGATAATTAGGTGACATATAGTTGACATGTAGTTACAAAGTTACTTATAGTTAGTGCAATGCCTAATGGACTCTCGAAATAAAGTGTAACTGCATAAAATGCAAAAGGTTTGTCATTCTATATCTTCCAGTCATCTGTATTACGAAGATGATATTGAAATGCTAGCAGTTTTATGATCAAAGCTCTTTTAGTTTTTATTATGGGAGCAAAACATTAAATGCAATGCAGTGCAGTGATGATTGAGAGATTTATCTAAAAATGATAAAGGTGCTTTAGTCCAGTAAGTGTTCTCCTTAAAACATTACTAACAGTTGTAAAGTTATTCTTAATATGTATGAAAGGCTTTTTACTTCCTGAAGGCATTTACTTATAATGTTTTGATCATGCTGATAATTTAGAGGGCTTAAAATGAATAATAATAGTCTTAGATACAATAGGCTTTAGGGTTAAATAAAACAACTACAAAGCAGCTGAGATTTATATATATCACAAGGTACTGATGAAGAAAACTAATTAGCTTTACCAGAAAAATCCTATTTATGTCATCCTATGTGTAATGACACACAGCACACTCATAGCACACTTTGAAATCCTAAGCAACAGTTTCCAAATCTTTCAGAGAACATACAAGAGTACCGCAAGAAAAAAAAAAAGTATTGAGGCAAGCGAGCTCTCCGTACAGAAATAAACAAATCTCTTGTGAGTATGTACCTGCAGGATGTTTTTGTGCGCTGAGCCATGCTGAATCCAGTGAACCCAGAGAGAGCGAGTAGAGACTAACATGTTTCCAACCAGTATTGTGCCTTTCTGACATCTGACTGATGGACAGTCTGACTGACAGCATGCCCTGGGAGCAACGTGCCATCTATCTGGGCAGTCATAAACCTGAAGTGAATTCATGTTGGATTTCATCAAATTAGGATGTAAGGTATCACAACTGCAACCTAACATTGCTAACTGATGATTCAGATAACATACTCACACTTGTACATTCATGCATATGTATGCTTGAGCGCACAAAACATGCACGCATACCAGCAGATGTTCAGCAGTTGTGATTTAAATTCAGTGCTCAGACAAATCTATTAGCGAAGCATACTAAAAAGGGATAGAAAGAAATCCTTAGAATGCAAATATAATCGAGAAAACTTCCAGCCTGAATAAAATAAATTAGAGTTGGTACAAAGGTTAGCTGACTTGAATAATTCATTCCTATTAGCTTGCTGAACCAAAATAAACCTGTCCCTGATCTCTGGTGATAAAGCAAATTCATTCTGACTGAAATGTCCTCAGCTTTTCCAAATACTCTGTTATTCCTCTATGCTCTACTGTTCCCTTTCACTAAATGCTGCACATATAACGAGAAATCCAACCTCCGACACCACTTTACTTAATTGCTCAAGATGATTTGAATATTCACACATCCAGGATTAACTTTGTTTAAAATAAACCTTAATGGTAAGACATCCTTCCAGAATGTCAGGCTTGAAGAGGGTCATTGACTGACGTCTTATCAGCGCAATAGGCAATTAGCATTCTGCCTGACCATATGACTGGATTCTAATTAATCGATGAGATTCCTTAGAGAGGCTGTTAAAATCATTATATGGAGCATTTTTAGCCATAAGAGAGATAGATAGCTCTTTATAAGACTTTGGACCAACTAATAACTTATAATATATATCATATATATATATATATATATATATTTCACAAGTTCACACTTCCTCCATAATCAAGAACATGTTTGGCCTGCTGTCCAGGGGAGGGTCAGGAGCCCGACCGAGCCCCAGGGGTATAAGTTCTAGGGCAACGATGGTTGGTGGAGCTTGGCGACCGGCCCGAATCCCGAATGCCCCCCGGGGTAGGTGGAACCTCCTAGCTAAGATTTTAAATGGACTTGTAACGCAAATTACTGGGGATGCATACATATGCATTACT
>JAUCMU010000125.1:28607321-28617632 GCA_032275025.1 Enteromius treurensis
AATTCTGACATTATATCACGCAATTCTTACTTTTTATCTCACAAATCTGACTTTATATCACGCAATTCTGACTTTATTTCACGCAATTCTGACATTATATCACGCAATTCTTACTTTTTATCTCACAAATCTGACTTTATATCACGCAATTCTGACTTTATTTCACGCAATTCTGACATTATATCACGCAATTCTTACTTTTTATCTCACAAATCTGACTTTATATCACGCAATTCTGACTTTATATCACGCAATTCTGACATTATATCACGCAATTCTGACTTTATATCACGCAATTCTTACTTTATAACTCGCAATTCTGACTTTATATCTCACAAATCTGACTTTATATCACGCAATTCTGACTTCATATCTCGCAAATCTGACTTTTTAGGCATTGTTTACACCTAAGGGAAATTTATAAGCCACTATAAAATAACTAGAAAAGAAAGTGCAGTACACACTAAAACCGTTTGCGCTACAAACTACTATGCTTATTATTATGAAAAATAATTCATATAATATGAAATCAAATACCAATTTGCAACATCAAGCAGCAGTAAAAGGTAAAAGGACAGGCTGACGGCTCCGTCCTCCTTTACGTAACCAGCAGTCAGTGTTCAATTAATCATTCCCAGCTCTCTCATTAATAATGTCACACTTTCTTTGTAAACTCATAACATGACCTTCACCTCATGTATCACACGTTAGAGGACTGCAGAAGAGCCTGGAGCGTGTGTTGTAGAGTATGTGTGTGGATGTCTTCATTTCCTTGTTTCTCACTGCTGTCATCTCTCTGAGATGCTCAGGCACATTGACACCAGCGCCCATGTTACATGTAGCTGAGGTTTGTTTCTCAAGTCTGCTACTTGTACTGACACGTGTCACTGAGCATAAGGAGATACACGAGCCGTATTCTGTAGCGGCTGGCATGAATCTCTCCTCATCCTGACCGCTTCAGTCAGCCTTGCGTAATGCAACCGAGTTACCGAGCATCTGCCCTGTTCTGAATGGGAGGAGTCACCTTGTGTAATTCTTCCAATCTGTTACCGAAGCAGAGGCTCGGCCCACTCCTGTAGTCTGTCAGAAGACATCAGGCTCACAGCTGACACCAGACTCACTCAGTCAACCCACTGACTACAACCTTGCAGGATTTGCCTGCTGCACATTAGTCAAGTCAAGTCTGTTTCACATACACTGATTGAAATTATAAAGTGGCTTACTTTTAAGATCTTGAAAATTTTTTTATTAAAAAAGCGCTGCAGTTAATATGTATGAGTTTATTCCTAGTTATGAACCTACAGTGAACCTGTAAAAAAATCTATTTGCTGATTATGTGCCTACACTATGGATAAAAACAAACAAACTATTCTGAATGTGAAAAAATATATATATTTAGAAACTAAACTTGCAGTTTTTACACTCTTGTTAGTTTTTTAAAAATATCTCAAATTATATACAGTATTTATTTTTATTATTATTATTACAGTATTATTACTGGAAGCAAGGTCAGTTATGGATTTTTAATTTATTTTTATGAAAGTTTTTGACTAAATTGGCACATTCTGTCAGATCAGTTTATTTTTAAAATAAGTTACAAGCAACCATTTTTTTTTTAATTTTTAATTTAAATATCAGGTTTTAAATATATTTTATCTAAAGCATGCTATTGTCACTTGACACTTGTTCGGTGGCCAAGAGAGCTTTGTTTTCTGAAGTTGCAGCACATTGAGCTCTCTCACATTTGTCTACATTGGAGTTTCTCACTACAGCGTAATGCTTTTTGGGCAAATCTGGCAAATGTAAGAGTCCGCTACAACTATAAAACATTAATATGCCAAATCTTTGACAAATATTAATGTCAAACTTGAGGCAACAATGACAGATATACAGTAAATGCCAGAAGAAGAAAAAAAGACTTGCTGAAAAGTACACTGTACATCATGGCTTTGAGGATGGTTGTGTTTAATGCCACAATAATTGAAAGAGCTGCTTATCCTCTGTTTTATGTAGACAATGGGAGCTTTATGCCAACTGACACTCCGTCTTCATCAGTCAGCTAAAGCATCAGGACCAGATGAACCGCTCACACAGGGAGTAATCAAACAGTCAGGGTGGTTCTGACAATCACTGGAACAACCCCATATTCTAAAAAGAGCTTTCACATTGCATCTATGGATGGAATAGATGAAGGACCTTACTTTTCCCATTTCTTTCGCCTTCAAGGCATCAGGTTCTATCACAGTGGGACCAAAAGTGCATGACAAATGGTGAAGATGATCCAAACAACCCAATGGTTCATTTCTATTCATCTTGTTAATACAGCTAGAGGATTGTCAGTAGTTGACAATCTTGTTTAAATGCTTCTGTGTGATTTCCCAAATGTCACACTGTAGGAGGCCAGTTTAGATGGATCAGTAATGAGACTCTGCATATCCCTTGAGCCCCTTCCGTTTTGGCAGATGCCCACTGTGACAACTGCCTCTGGTAACTGGACACGCTTCCACATTTTTGATAGAAAGACAGTTTAAGAGGAAGAAAGGGTTCTAGGGCAGTTTGGGAGTAAGCTGCACATATAAATGCATGCTAATCTTCATAATATGTCTAAAACGGATGTAGTTAGGTTATGGCTTTGTGATACCCTGTTGTTTGTTTAAATGTTTTTATTTTATTTTATTTTATTTATTTAACAGATGATAGTGAAAAGGAAATGTTCTTAAAAATCTGTCTAATCATTTGGATATATTTTTGCATGTCGTTTGAACCACATTCATTTTTAAGACAAACATTTACAGGAACTGTTAAAGTGCCCCATTTTCATCACCTTTATGCAGTATGTACTGTAAATGAAAGTAAATGAAAAAGTAAATGAAAACATCCTGCAAAGATTTCAATTTGAAAGTGCACCATGTTTAGAGTTATCATCTCTAAAAGAAAGAGTAGACTTTGAATAATTGAAATGAGTTGTTTTTAAAAAGCCGTTTCATGTTGATGTCAAAATTAAACATTATCATATTGCCCGCCCACTTGTTGTGCACCAACCTGATCTCACGGTAATACGTACATATTTTACAAGTGGCTAATTCATACAAATTTGTACAACCTCACTTGTACGAATTCATATGATTTCTTCTAAATTGTGCGTTGCCAATTCGAATGAATTTGTACGAATTACCTAAACCTAACCCTGCCCCTAAACCTACCCGTCAAGGGGTTTTGGACAAATCGCATAAAATTGTACGAGTGAGGTTGTACGAATTATCATGAATTTGGCACCTCGTACGAATACGTACGAATTGATCGTGAGACTGTGTTGTGTGCGCAGACCTGGGAAAACTTGAGCTGCATGTGAAAAAGCAAATTCTGTCTTTTTCTCTAGGTGTCGCTTTTTGAAGCATTAAAAGCTCAAATACTGCTTTAAATTAAATTGACCAATCATCTTTGAACAAATAAGGTAAAAATAAATGCATATTATAAGAAAATGAAAGTGTTTCTTGACCTTGCATGTATGTCTTCCAGTTGTTTGGAACTTACAAACAATATGAACCTTTCATAACTCATTATAGGGGGACTTTAAAAAGCAGAAATTTAGTTTTTTGTTTATCAAAATATATATTTTCATCAAAATATATATCATTGTTGATTTGAAGCCTTTCAAACACTCAGATTGTTCAGAATGAAATACACATACTGAATAAAATAAAAGATAAAACAAGAAAGTAAACAATGCCTTTGACTCATCTTTTAAATTATGGTTCACAGGCCAAAATTTAAATCTCAAAAAAGCAACACATTGCTTTATTAGAGTTAAGTAAATTACAGCAAATTGCCTGATATTAGCTTTTGATATTAGCTCATTTTAGAGCTTAAGGCATCAAAAACTGTAACATCCAAAAACCGATTGCTGATATTTACACCTCTCCTTAAAATGTGGTTCCTCAAGGATCATTGCTGACTGGTATTGAGAAAATTCAGACTATTGTACCCTCAGATTGTGTACCCTCACACATTTCCAATCAAAAAAATCTGTTGCATACAGAACAGTGTTGATTTCACTGGCGTATATACAGTAGTGCCCATGCCTTTGAGTAGTGATTACTGGATGCAAAGGGGCAGCATGTTAAAAGGTTTTCTCTTCTTTTTAAAGATAGCAAGTGTGAGAGAACTTAAGCTGATTCCTGTGCAGAGAGCAGCTTTTGCCTCAAGCAGAAGAACTCTGTGTGTGTGAGAGAATGTGTGTGTGTGTGTGTTTGTGCATGCTACAGTGTGTGTCTGAGTCTTTCTGCTAGTCAGGAAACCTACAGCAAAAAATGAGCTTTCTCATGCCTGGAAAAACTCATTATGTGTGCTGTTTCATGTGAAAGCCAGAAAGTCATGCTCAGATGCAAAAGTAACTTCAGCAAGGGAAACTGCAGCACTAAGTGAAAAAGAAACATTCAAACAGCACCCACAGTAACAGAAAGAACACCACTGAATGAAAGTAAAGACGCATTTAGATGTTGACATTTTACTGCACTGCATATTGTGTTTCTTTAATCATTTAAATTCAAAAGTTTTATTTCATGTACATTTAAAGCAGTTTGGTTTGCAGAATGAAATGTTTTCAGATCCTATATAAGTGATCACAAAGCCAGTCATAAGTGTACATTTTTCAAAATTGAGATTTATGCATCACCTGAAACCTGAAAGCTACCTTAGGGCTGTAACCCGCTCGCGGGTACAGGAAGATGTAAAGGGGCCACTGAGAGGGCCTGAAGGTCAACGACTCTCCTCAAAGAACACCATGCTCGCAATAGTGTGGCCCTACATCCAGGTCCCAGGTCGGAAACCGGGAACTTACCGGTGGCCTCACCGCAGAGGAAACATATAATAAGTTGGGGGTCTCTACCAACTGTGTGTCCACCGAGAGAGGTGTGGTAAGCCGATATTGCCGCCACGTAAACCTTCAGGGTGGAGTGGTAGACCCCAGTAGAGAATCTAGCCTGCAGAAATTCCAGCACTGTACCTACTGGGCAGTTAACTGGATTCTGCTGGCATTCTCTACACCATGAAGTGAACAATTTCCATACCAGAGCATATAGTTTTCTCATAGATGGAGCTCTGGATTAGAGGACGATCTCGACAACCTCGGTTGAGAGACCTGTGGTTTTAAATTGTGCCCTCTCAGGGGCCACACTCGCAGTTTCCATGACTCCGAACGAGGGTGTGAGATGGTGCCCTCTCCCTTTGAGAGGAGGTCCTCTTGATTGGAATCTCCCACGGACAGCCGTCTTGGAGGTCCCTCACTATAATTGAGTATGCCGATGCCCTGGAGTCACAACGGAGCCAGAGCAGCACCCACATACTTTGTAAACGTGCGGGGTGAGAGTGCAAGGCCAAAGGGAAGACTGATATTGGTATGCTTTTCCTTTAAAAGCAAACCTAATACTTCCTGTAAGAAGGATGGATCGGTATGTGAAGTACTCGTTTTCTAGATCTATCATGACAAACCAGTCCTCGGACCTGATTTGTGACACGACCTGCTTGACAATGAGCATCCTGAACTTCAGTTTCATCACTGAGCGGTTCAGTAGCCTGAGTTCTAAAATGGGCCTCAGCCCCCCATCCTTCTTAGAACTAAGAAGTAACGGCTGTAGAACCCGCCCTATCTGCCGTGAGGAGGGACCACCTCGATGGTCTCCTTCCTCAGGAGAGTATCTACTTCTCGTTTCATAAGCAGAGCCTTCTTAGGCCCATTCTGTCTACAGTGTGCAGGAGCCAATGAGACCCATTTTTTGAGATCTCAGTTTCAACACAGCACTGCCTCAGCTTGAGCGGGACCAGTGCCACGAGAATTGCTTACGAAGGCTCCATCTTTATTATTAAAGAGAGCCCTCCAAGAGAGAAGCAAACGTAGTGGCATTCTCTCACAATTTTTTGCAACTCTCCTAGACAGACTACACATAGCGTGTGTGTGTCACCCGGCAATATATTTATTTTTAATTATTAAAAAAATTATAAAAAAAAAAAAAAAATGTTTTTTTGACTGAGACACTTTTGACAGACACACTGTACACAGAGTGCTTCGCTGAATGACAGAATGACATTCCACGTGCTCTTATGCTTCCTGGCCAGTGACGTCACCCGCCTATGATGCCCCGACAATTCATTGGCTGATTTTAAACACGATTCAGAGCCATCACGCTGGAGGCGTTCCCATAGCGTCCTGTCGATGCGGCTTGAGTTCCTGAAGAGGAACTGGATCCACGTTTATCATCACTCACTGGACATTTCACTTTGAAAGTGCAAGGTATCATGTAAGAAGCAGCATAATGTTATTTTGAAGTAATGTCGCCACAGGCTATTTTTATTTTTTTTTTGCAATTAGACTGGGTTGAATAAACAGCTTTTTCTAGGGCATTGATATCTTTTTTATGTGGGTGTTGTATAAAATATGTTTTTCAAAACAAAATACGCATGCATATTTTAAAGCATGATTTAAAGCATGATCAACATTAACTAAACTGCAGTTGAATACGCAGAGACCTAAAGCATTCAATTCTGTTAGAAGTTAGAAATACATGCTTCACCTTTTTAATCCCTCGATTTAAGAGTGTATATTACTCTGGAGCAAAATTTGCATCTCCATTATTCAAAATCAAGAGCACAGCAGGTACAATTCTGTCTGATTTAAACTCTGGCCATGTTGCCAAAGCAGACAGAGAAAGTTAATTGATTGGGTGCAGACCCTTGTTCAATGTGTTTAGCTCTTTAACTGTTCACGCTGCGAAAATTCACTTTAAAATGAAAAAGAAAAACTTTCAGTCTCTTAGAGCCACTTATCCAGGGCAAAAAAACTCGAGCTGCGTCAACGAGACGCTATGGGAACGCCCTCAGCGTGACGGCTCTGAAACGTGTGTTGAATCAGCCAATGAGGAATTGGGACATCATAGGCGGGTGACGTCACCGGCCAGGAAGCATAAAAGCATATGGAATGCCGGCCGGCAAACAGCTTTTTGCCTTTCAGCGAAGCGCTCTGTGTGTGTGTTTCTAGCTTAAAAGTGTCTCTGCTTAAAAGGGGCTTGGGCTACTTTTTTACAAAGTGCGTGTTCTTCCATTCAAGAGAGATATTCATATTGCCGGTGAATTCACATATAGTATGTGTAGTTTGCTGAAGGGCTCTCTTAATCATAAAAGAGACCCTTAAACAAGTGATTTCGTGGCACTGGCCCATTCTAGCTGAGGCTGAGCGGTGTGGGTGTCCGCAGATCGCTGACTGTGAGCAGGGGAACTGAGATGGGCAGGTCCCTGTCTCAATACTCTAGCTCGAGGTCTAGTGCTAGCCATACAAGGAAGGAAGCGCGTTTCGCTACTTCCCCTCGTTAAAGCAGTGCTGCGTTACTCTTCTCTTTATCCGAGGATGAAGAGTTGAGAACGTTGAGGAGACCGCGGTCTCCTTTATCGCCCTAGTAAAGTCGGAGAGCGGGGTGTGCAGACATCGAGATGTCGTCCTCGCTCACATGAAACGAGACTGAATGCCATTCTTGTCCTTTCTCTAGTTCAGAGAACCACTTATCTAGGCGTGGTGTGGGATTCGCCCACAATGCGGGCTCGTATGACACCTGCTCGAGTAGTTTCGATCCTCACTGCAGCCGTGAGTATAAACGAAGGCCAGTCACTCACTGTCAAGCAGTTTCAAAAGGTGTATCCCTGAGGGGGAAATCCTCTGCACATGATCAAAGTGTCACGATGCGCCGTACGTGCATTAGACATGTGGAGGAAACCTGTGTTTCTAGAACAGGGCCCAGTGTTGGGCTCCGAGCTCCGACTCGCTGCGTAGTGCTAGCGACGGATGCGTCCCTCACTGGTTGGGGAGCGATCATGAGTGGTTGCTCAGCCCGAGGTCTGTGGGAAGATCGCCATCTTACTTGCCGCATAAACTGTCTAGAGATGCTGGCAGTGTTCCAGACACTCAAATATTTTCACACAGACATAAGAGACAGACACATGGTAGTACACACCGACAACACATCAGTCATCTCTTACATGACCCACCAAGGAGGTCTGCGTTCATGCCCCTTGTACAAGCTGGCACACCAGATCCTTGTGTGGGCCTGGGAAAGATCCCTCTCACTGAGAGCCATCTGCATTCCCGGGCATCTAAATATAGGAGCAGACATCCTGTCGAGACAGGGGCCGAAGCCCGGGGAATGGATGCTCCACACCGAGGTGGTGGAGCAGATCTGGAGAGTATTTTACAGAGCAGAGGTGGACCTCTTCGCGACCAAGGAGAATGCGCAATGTCCCCTTTGGTACTCTCTAGTTCATCCAGCTCCACTGGGACTGGATCCCATGGAACAGAGGTGGCAGAGGCTTCCTCTGTACGCCTTTCCCCCAATTGCTCTGCTCTCTGGAGTTCTGGCGAGAGTGCGCCAGGACGAGGTCAGCCTACTGTCAGTAGCACCGTTCTGGCCGGGCCGAGTATGGTTTTTGGACCTAGTGTCCCTCCTACCTGTGAGCTACCAATCAGGAGGGACCTACTCCTTACTATTTATTAAAGCTTTAATCAAAACATTTAAGCTTTTAACTTTTACCGATTTTGGTTTATTGCTACTGTTAAAGTGCTAAACATTCATTCAGCGGGAAACTTTCTTTCATGCAGCACTGAACATTTTTAAATATTGTTCACTTTAGTTTTCATTCTAAAATTGGTCATTTGTGAGCAATAATTATTTGTAACAATATCAAATTTATAGACCTGGCATTCATTAGTATCAGCCTTTTTATGAAGTGGGTTTCAAATGACCGTCATGAGGACCCTATGACTGAGATTGAGCTATTTATGGAGAATTATGCCTTAGAATTTGGTGAAAACATGATATCTATTGAAGCAGAATAACTGTTCTACCTGCAGTTCAGAGCAGCATTCACATCAGGACGATGTCTAGGTGAGCGAATCACTAAAAGTGCTGACTGCAGAGATCAGACACACACATGCTAAATATGAAGTGGCTATTGGAAATGACTAGAGCCATAAACATCACACTTGTTTTCCGGCTGTCTTTCAGCGACCCTGCTGACCCCGTCACTCTCACAGCGGTCCAACACTGAGCTGAGACACACCAGGAAGATTTAAAGGGATCCATCTGAAAATACACATTCATACCCATCCTCCTGTCCTTTTAGACCCTGCATTTTTCATCTGCTTACACACAAAATCTTTACTTGTTACACTCTTTCTGTAACCTGAAGCTGAAACAGCAGAAGCACATTTTCCTTCTCTTAACAAGGCTGCATTGATTTAACCAAATAATCTATTAGAGCAAATGTCTAGAGCAAATATCATTACAATTAATTATACAATTAATTATAATTAATATAAGTGTAAAAAAATGTTCAGCTGTATTTTCAGCATCATTACTCCAGTCTTCAGTCTCACATGATCTTTTAGGATAATATATTAATAATATTCTGATATCGTAAATGTTGCAAAAATATAAATATAATTTTTTTCTTTAAAAAAAAAAAAAAAAAATCATATTTACCCCCAAATTTTACATGGTAAAGCATCAATTTTTCCACAAAACACTGATAATAATCAGAAAGGAGCAGTAAATCAGTATATTATGATGATTTCTGAAGGATCATGTGGCACTGAAGACTGGAGTAATGATGCTGAACATCACCGAATTACATTACGGTTTATAATATTTCACAATATTTGTGATTTTGCTGTAAATTTGACTGAAATAAATGCAACCTTTGTTGAGCAAACCTCTGTCAAAAACATTTTTTATTTTGATTTTAGTTATTCCAAACCTTGACTGATTTGATCAGCACACGGTAAATAAAGCCGAGATGAGATGAGATGATCACAGTCTCATTCTGTCTCTTGGCCAGTGGGACCTGCTCACATCAGCATAAAAATCTGCTCGCTCAGAAATCAATAACCACTGCAGCTTTAATAGAGGAGACACTTATGCAGAGAGAAAGCATATCCCAGAGATTCGACACAGTCAGCCACCCCTGCTCGGGCACACACACACAGACCCTGAAACTAACTAACAAACTAGTGACTCATCCACAGCTAATGCGGTTTGATCAGGACTGGTCTCAAGAGGAGTTTGAGGAACACCTGACAGTAGAGAGCAGGTATGTCAGACTGTCAGCCCAAAATGTATCTTGAATGCACTTTAATTGTGTGGAAGCAGTGCTAATAGTTGGAAGTCCAACTAAAGATATTGTTACGATGGCTGAGAGACGACGAGGCGTTTGAATTCATATGCAAAGTGTTTATTGGAGAGACAGGGTAAACATATACAGGCTAAGTAT
>JAUCMU010000125.1:28617732-28638502 GCA_032275025.1 Enteromius treurensis
AGAACACCAACAAGATCCAGTCAACTGCCCAGTTGGTACAGTGCTGGAATTCTTGCAGAGTAGATTCTCTACTGGGGCCACCCACTCCAACCTGAAGGTTTACGTGGTGGCTATATCGGCCTACCACTCCTCTCTTGGTGGACACACACTGGGTAAAGAACCCCTGGTCATACGTTTCCTCCACGGTGCGCTGAGGTTAAGGCCTCCAGTATGTTCCCGGGTGCCAACCTGGGACCTGGCTGTAGTGTCAGAGGCCCTCTGTGGGCCACCATTTGAGCCCATAGAGGAGATCTCAGATTGTTTGCTAACGATATAGACCACACTTTTGCTAGCATTGTGTTCTCTGAGGAGAGTAGGTGACCTTCAGGCCCTCTCAGTGGCCCCTTCACATCTTGACTTTGCGCCTGGCATGACCAAAGCCTTCCTGTACCCGCGAGCGGGTTACAGCCCTAGGGAATCTACGGTCACACCACAGCCAGTAGTACTACGGGCCTTCAACCCTCCTCCCTTCGGGGACCCTGGTGAGTTTGAAGCTAAACTGTATGTGTCCAATGCGAGCACTGGAGAAAGTCCGAGCAGCTACTCTGCTTCGGTCCACCCAAGAAGGGGTTTCCAGCGAACAAGCAGATTTTGAGCTGTTGGATTATGGATGCCATAAATACATTTTACGAGTCCTCTGGTCTCCCGCCGAGGCTAGGAGTCAGAGCGCACTCAACACGTGGTGTGGCGGCCTCAAAGGACCTGCTAGCAGGGGTCTTCATTGCCGATATTTGTGACACTGCCGGGTGGTCCACCCCTCACACTTTCGTCCATTTTATGGACTGGACTTTCGAGCCACTCCTGGTGCTGCTGTGCTCTGGTAAGTAGGCACACACACACTAGGCAGGGAACTTGAAAGTCTGGGGGCGTGGGCATCTTGTCGACGCAGCTCGAGTTCCTCAAAAGGAACGTCACTAGGTTATGTATATAACCCTAGTTCCTTGAAGGAACGAGACGCTGTGTCTCGAAACCACACTTTCGGCATCCCCTGCCGGAGCTCCGCTGCATGACAAGAGCTGTTTGCCGGCCAGCATTTCATGTGCTTTTATGCTTCCTGGCTATGACGTCCCAATTCCTCATTGGCTGATTCAACACACGATTCAGAGCTGTCATGCTGAGGGCGTTCCCATAGCGTCTCGTTGACGCAGCATCTCGTTCCTTCAAGGATCTAGGGTTATATACATAACCTAGAGACGTTTTGTCATAATTTAGTCACATATATCTGTCTTCATGAATGGAGATGTTTTGAAGATTGTTCACATTGACATAATCCCTTTTGGCTGTCAACCTTGAAAATGGACAAAAAGCATCACAATAGTAGTCCATATGCACTATTAATTTGAAAATCTCGCTAAAAAAACTGCTGCGTCATTCACTTTCACTGCTTAGAAGAGAGCAGCACGAGCAACATTCTTTCTTCATTTTGTGTTTCAAGAAATAAACAGTCATAAAGATTTGGGACTACAAGAGATTTAACTTCTACTTGCTCTGTTCTGAAAGTGAAAATAAAATGTGACTCATGTATGAATCTTACATCTGTCCCCCAAATATAAGTTTTAAAACTTATATTTAGGTGTGAATTATTTTCCAGATAACAAGGCAACGCTTAAAGGCATCTAGCCTGTTACCTATTAAATTTATTTCAGTGATTTAAGGTTGATGAGGCATGTTTAAAAGTTTGGAAAGTTTCTTAACTCCATTCCTCCAGTGGTTTGTCTTTCCTTTTTACTTGCCTTTGTGCAGTCACTGTATAATTGATTTTGCTGTGTCTTTGCTCCAGGACACAATTAACAGCAGATTAGGCCTTTTTTTTCTTAAATAGTGCAACTTCTCCCGAGTCATTATTAAATCCTTCACAAAAATCCATCCTTCACTCAAATGAATGCCTGGTGAAATCTTGGTTAATCTGTTGTCTGTGTACAGGCGAGGGTATTTCTATTAAAACAAATACCTCTATTGCTGATTTCAACAAAGGCTTCTCCATATGCCTTCAACATGCCCCCACATTCTGTGAGCCACTCAGTCACCGACATGTCATGCTTCAAGATGAGCCTAATATTAAGGTTGTCCTTTTTTCATCCTTTGATACAAGACAGGAAGAGTTGAAGGCCGGAGATCTCCACTGGGATCTCTGACTGTCTTTGGCAATACAAAAAGTTCAGAAGAGCAAGACTAACAAAACCAATCAAAATCTCGAATGCTACAATATCGCCGGAGGCATTTCAGAGAAAGCACAAACAGGAAAGAAAGAAATGGAACACAAATGCAACATAATTCTATATGATTATGTGTCATAAATAATAGCTTCATTTCATGACCTTTTCTTTTGTACCAGGCCAACTTCTTCCACACTTCCGACAGATATGATTAGCACTTCAAACAGGCTCGGCATCTGCTGCAGTTCTTCTTAAGGACATCATGAGAGAGTACAAGACTAACCCTTAATATTTGATGCTATTTGGGTCAGTCCAGTGTTTTTCTCAACAGTGGCATGACAGATTTTGGAGACAGATGAGAGGATAGTTGACATCTTGGCAGAGATTGGCATTTTGATTGATGGCACTATAAATTGTGGTGTGTTTTTACAGAGGCTGGTCATCTTTTTTGGTCATGGCTCAAGGCACTGGTATGGGTTCTTATTACAGTAACTCGGTTCACATTCTTTCGGCACAAAAATATAAATGCAAAATGTGTATTTCTGTTTCAAAATTGCTCAGTTCTCACTATTACCAAGTTGCTTATTAACATAACATATTATTATAATGGCTATTTGTTAATGCTTATAAAGCACATATTCTGCATGGCTTTATTCTACATCCCTAATCCTACTCCGTACCTAAATTAACAACTACCTTTATAAGCAGTAAATTGGGGGTTTATTAAGGTAAAAGTCATAGTTACTGGTTTGCTAATGGTGAGGATTGGACCTTACAATAAAGTGCGACTCAAAATTCCTATGGAATGAGCCACATTTAAGGTTGTTCAAAAAATAACATGTTTTACTGCATTTGAACATACATTTGGTACATTTCTCATATGCTATTAATAATGAAGAACAAAATACGATATGTTCATCAGAGACCTTTCACTCGTTTTACACATAAATTGAAAACTATTCTAAAACCGATTAGAAATTCCAGTGGGAACCCATGACTCAAAAATACTAATTACTGTATCTCCTATATTTTAGGGCTACAAATTAAACAGCTAAAACAACGTTTCTGCAGCGATACTGCAGGGAGTGCAACAGTAATTGTTTGATGTTAAATATATTTCATAATTTTACTAAATTCGGTTAAACAAAACAACAGTGTTAAACTCATCCCAATCAAAGCTTGAAGTTCAGTTAAATGTGTCATTGTCATTAAAGGAATTTTGTATTGCTTAATTAGATATTTATTTGTTTAGAATAGCCATTATGTAATATTTAATGTAACATACAGCACTTTTCATTGGCTCTGCTAGATATATTGTTATCCATTATGCTGTGATTCCATAATCTGTAATAGGGAAAAAGAGGGATGATGCAATCTACCAGGTCTCATGGCAAAAAAACGAACCTGGGTGAACTTTTTAACTAGACACAAAATATGTACCAACAACTATATTATTACTTCAGTTTCCAAAAGAGTTTTGACTAATAAAGTGTTATTTTTGCATAATTACTTGAAGAATATCATGTTATAACTTCAAAACAATATGCTGGGAGATTTGAAAACTGATGCTTTTGAATGTTAGCATTACACATATCATTTTTGCTTTTGTTTACACTATCTGGTTTTAGGGTTCGATTTGGTGTAGGGCATATTTCCAACATGATAGAGCATTAACTTTTAGCAACAGTCCGCTGATATTTTAATTCTGAACCATCGCAATACATATCTATATCAAAGTAATAAAAATGAAACAGGGTCATGTATTGAACGTGTGAACATTTCTCTTTGAAACTGAGGGGAAACGTGCAGTAAGGCATACAAAAGTGCACAGAGGTACAAATTTTTATGAAACCATACATATATATATGTGTGTGTGTGTGTGTGTGTGTGTGTGTTTGTATGTGTGTGCTTTGTGGTGTGTGGGAGAATGTGCTGTTGGCTTGCATGGAAATGTGAACTGAAACAATGAGCCTAAACGGAGATGTGTTTGGAGGAATCCCAATTACTGCTGCAGCTTGCAAAGGAAGGCCATGTGTTAAGCCTGAAATGCTTATGCTGTTGGTGGATGTATCATATATACGACTTAGATCACGCATTGAACAATGCAAATGTATTAGTCCACCCACATGTCACAGAAGTGTTTTTGTGCATGTGTTTGAGTGGTAGGCGGTAGAAGGTTATTAACAAAGGCATATTACGTTCAGAAAATGAAAAATGTACAAGTAATTTTCTGCCAGGACATTATCCATTAAGTTCACAGATATTTCTTTTGATGGAGTAGTTCATGCTAAAATGAAAATTTGCTTAAAATGTACTCACCCCAGGTCATTCAAGATGTAGATGAGTTAGTTTCTTTATCAGAATTGATCTGGAAGGAAAATATCAGCATTACATCATTCGCTCACCAATGGATCCTCTGCAGTGAATGGGTGCCGTTAGAATGATAGTCCAAACAGCTGATAAAAAACATTACAATAATCCACAAATAATTCACACAAATCCAGTCCATCAATTATTGTCTTTAAATATATATATATATTATGGCGGGTATCCCGAGGAGCAATCAGGAGCAAAGGCTGAGAACGCTCTCCAATGCTGTGTGAATTTACCTGCCTTTTCTCCCGTTACATTGCAGACTGACCAATTGGCTGCACCTCCTGGATCTCTCACTCGGGGACTGAGCACTTCCTGCCTCCAACCCCTCACTGGACGATCCCTGGAGCACCGTACACAAGGAAGAAGGTTTCACCGCCGCACTGAGCACTGAAGACGCCATCACCTCACCTCACCTGCACTGTTTGTTTACTCTGTTTTTTCTTAATAAATATCACCCTCCGGGGGCTCAACACCAGTTTTGCTCTCACGTGTAGTTCCTCTCCAGGCCACAATATTGGAGAATGTGGGCAGTACTGAGCAGGCCTGAGGAACACCGTAGAGTAAGACACATCATTTGTTTACACCGGCATTTTTGCCCCTTCACTCACTTCCGCTTTCTGTATCAGGTGCGTGCTCCTCCCCGCAACGATGGAGAACTTAGTGAAAAACCTGACAGAGGTGAGCGTCCGCCAGCAACACTGTTTTGAGGTCCTTTCTGACCAACAGTCAAATATCCGCTCCCAGACCAACGAGTAACAGCCGGTCGGCTACTACCCAAGCTGACCGCAGATGATGACATTGAGGCTTACATGAAAATGTTTGAGTCTGTTGCTAACACAGAGGGCTGGGCTAGAGGTATATGGGCTGCAGTACTGGCACCGTTGTTGTCTGGTGAGGCACAACGGGCATATTTTTCTTTACCAGCGTCTGCTCAGAATAATTATAATGAATTAAAAAGAGAAATACTGGGCCGAATGGGCCTGTCAGCCATGACAGCGGCCCAACGCTTTCATGAACGGGAGTACTGACCTCGGTTGCCAGTCCGCACCCAAGCCGCCGATCTGATGCGGTTAGCCGAACACTGGCTCCTGGAGGGGTCGCCGACTCCCACAATAGTCGCTGAAAGGGTAGTGGTCGACCGCATGCTGAGAGCTTTACCCCGCTCGATAAGGCATGCTGCCGGCATGGGGGGACCGAAGACTCTGACCGAACTCGTGGAGGCAATGGAGCTGGCGGACGCCACCTTTCACCGGGAGACTAGGGAACGAGTGCCGCCATTTCCCCGGAGTGTGACCCAGGAGCGACGCCCGCTGGAGGGTACCCAGCGGCCGGTACACAGACCGTCCAGCCCCCGTGACGAGCCAATGCCAACGGACCCACCCTCTCCGCCAACGAAGACCTGGATGGCAGGCTGTGTTGTGCACCAGGGGCCCCCCAGAGGCGCACAGAGGATCACCGTGATGATCAGAGGGAGGCCGCACCGCGCCCTGCTGGACTCGGGCAGCACTGTCTCCCTTGCTCGACCCGCCACGTTGGGACCCTGGCCAGTCTCGAAGTCGACGATGCCCATTACCTGCGTCCACGGAGACACCAGACAGGTACACACTAACCTGCTTACCTTTAATAAAGGTTGTGAAAAATGGACCCTGGAAGTAGGAGTACTCAAGGACCTACCTGTCAACCGCCTGCTGGGCCGCGACTGGCCGGGGTTCGAGACTGCTCTCGCCACCGCCACACAGCCTGCCCAACCAGAGCGCCGTCCGCGTCACCCTCGCCGCACGCCGTCACGGGGGACTGAGAGCCCGGCCAGCCTGTTAACATCCGACAGTGGGAAAGATGGTGATTCCCCCTCTCGTGATACTAACCTTTTCCAAGATGTCTTCCAGCAGGTCACGGGAAAGGGCGACTTTGGGAGAGCCCAGAAGGAGGACGACCGTTTAAAACACAGTTGGGGCCGTGTACGGATCCTGGAGGGCCAGGAGGTCCTCCCAGCCCCTCACCCTCTCCCACACTTCGTCGTGGAGAACGGTCTGTTGTACTGTGTCGCAGAGCGACGGGGGGAGGTCAAACAGCTACTCGTTTTGCCGAAGTCGAAGGCAGAAACCGTCCTTGAGCTGGCCTACGCTCATTCCATGGCCGGCCACCTGGGGGCTGCCAACACAATACAGCGCATCCGGGACAGGTTCCACTGGCCCGGCTTGGAAGGGGACGTCAAGAGGTTTTGCCAGGCCTGTCCCATATGTCAACAGACCTCTCCGAGGAAACCTCCCCCCAGTCCGCTCATTCCACTTCCCATCATCGGGGTGCCCTTCGAGCGGATCGGGATGGATATCGTAGGGCCGTTGCCGAGGTCTGGTCGGGGACATCAAACATATCCTCGTCATCGTGGACTATGCCACCCCGTACCCCGAGGCAGTCCCCCTTCGCCAAGCCACCGCCAAAAACATAGCCTGTGAGCTTTTCCTGCTCTCCAGCCGGGTGGGCATTCCATCGGGGGTACTGACCGACCAGGGAACCCCATTCATGTCCCGGCTAATGGCTGACCTCTGCCGGCTGCTGAAAGTCCAACAGGTACGGACCTCCATGTACCATCCCCAGACCGACGGGCTCGTCGAGAGGTTTAACCAGACGCTCAAGCAAATGCTGAGACGGGTCACGGCTGAAGACAAAAAGGATTGGGATCTCCTCTTACCATACGTCCTCTTCGGGATCAGAGAAATCCCTCAGGCGTCCACGATGTCCAGCCGGCAGCCTACCGGACCATCGTCGAGCACGTGAAGTCCCAACAATCCCAGCAACGTCACTACAACCGGGCGGCCCAACCACGGGAATTCCAGCCCGGCGACAGGGTGATGGTGCTGGTCCCCACAGCAGCTTGCAAGTTTCTTGCCCAGTCGCAGGGCCCTTACACGGTGGAGGAGCGTGTGGGCCCGGTGAACTACCGTGTGAGGCAACCTGGAAGAAGACAGCCAGTCCAAACCTACCATATAAACCTCCTCGAAAAGTGGATCGGGGATCGGGACCAGCTCGTCGCCCTCACCTTGCCAGACCCCGTGGTTGTAGACATCAACCCCAACTTGTCAGCCACCCAGAAGTAGGAGCTGCAGCACCTGGTCGGTCAGTTTAAGGACATCTTCTTCGACGTAATAGAACCATCCCGGAGCCCATGGTCCAGCCCAATTGTCCTGGTCCCCAAGCCGGATGGCACCCTCCACTTCTGTAATGACTACCGGCGCCTCAACAAAGTCTCTGAGTTTGACGGCTACATTACTACTCTCGACCTCACTAAAGGATATTGGCAAGTCCCCCTCTCCAAGGATGCAAAGCCCAAGACAGCCTTCTCGACTCCGTCAGGCCACTGGCAGTACCGGACCCTTCCCTTCGGGCTACACGGCGCTCCAGCAACCTCCAGCAACCTTCCAACGCCTCAGTATTATTGACTGATATTTAATTCTTGTGTAGACATGAATTATTTACACTAGTTAAACAGATAATCTTTCAGTCTATTACAGTGTTCTACTTTTTTGTTGATTCTGTTGTTGATCAAATTCATAAAAGGGAGAGCAGGTATATTATTATAGAACCTGTTGGGAATTTACTTGCTGTCAGTATCTGGTGTGACTACCATTTGTCTCACACAGTTGATCAGGTTGTTGATTGTGGCCTGTGGAATGTTGGTCCACTCCTCTTCAATGGCTGTGCGAAGTTGTTGGATATTGGTAGGAACTGGAACACACTGTCGTATACACCGATCCAGAGCATCCCAAATGGGTGACATGTCTGGTACATATGCTGGCCATGCAAGAACTGGGATGTTTTCAGCTTCTAGAAATTGTGTACAGATCCTTGCAACATTATCATGCTGCAACATGAGGTGAGGGTGGATGAATGGTACAACGATGAGCCTCAAGATCTCATCATAGTATCTCTGTGCATTCAAAATGATGATGAATTGCAGTCAGATGAGCACGCAGAAAGCTTCCCTGAGATGGCTTCTGACTGTGCAGAAATTCTTTGGTTATGCGAACTGATTGTTGCAACAGCTGTACAGGTGGCTGGTCTCTTGGACGATCTTGGAGGTGAAGATGCTGGTGTGGTTACAAGTGGTCTGCGGTTGTGAGGCCAGTTGGATGTGCTGCCAAATTCTCTGAAACACCTTTGTCACGTGTGCAAGACCGGAGTTCTTGCGTGAGACTGGGATTATTATTAAAAATAACAGCAAGCAAAATAAGCTTGCCATACAAATTGCATGTGCGGTCATTTGCAACGAAAAGAAGATTATGGACGAGGATGATTACCTTCTATACATTCGTAACTCCTCCCCCAACGTTCCGCTGCCCTGGATGTTGCTCTCTCATTTGCTGTAGGTAATCACCAATGTTATTCAGTCAGAACACATTTCACACGGCATGATTTTGAATCGGCGACAGGACCAGATATTTAGCTGCCAAAAATTATGATATTTCATGCCAATTCTCTCAGATCGCGTCTTTGATAGCTCACACTGTGTGATTGTCACTCACGTGAACGAGCACCGATTTGCCTGTGATTCCGGGCGTTTGTCAGTGATTTGTCAAAACCTGTCAGCGAGTCAAAACACCTGTGCAATAATCCAATCAACACCTGTATAATTAGCATTTTGCATTAGCATTAGCATTCACACCTGTGAGGTGGATGGATTATCTCGGAAATAGGCATTTATCTTCTGACCTGAAAAAGTCAAAAGACTAACAGTGAAAGAAAAGGCAAAATAAAAATGCAATAACTGTTTTTGATTTCCCATTTGAGTAAATTTTTATTTTTTTAAATGTGGTGAATTAAGTGGTTAAGACATAATTAAGACAGGTACAGATATCAACACTCAAAATACAAAATGTAACAATTGTGGGAAAAAAACCCCAAAAACTTTCAATACCTCCAGCATGTAACTCAAGGCTGGAATACGCTATATGGAATAAAAATCTAAACAGCTATTAAACCATTTTTTGTAGCAGTCGAAGAGGAAAAACTGACCATAATACACTGAACGAATGAGGATTATACACTACCAGACTTAAAAATCTTTCCAATCACGACAAACTCAAGCAGAAGCATGTGCTTTGTTGGTAGGAGACAACAAATGAGCAAAATCTGACAAATAAAAATGTGTTCTATAAAATCGGCCTAATATACCAAACAAGTCTGATATCCTCTGATTGGATGGAATATGTCTGCGACCAACATACACTACGTGATTTTTAATGAAATCTGTCTGTTTAAATCTGCTGACTGGGTCAGGAAAAGCATCAACTTTGCCTTAGCAAAATGTGGAAACTTTAGAGCAAAAATCATGTAGTATAGCACAGCAACCAACTAAGCACAGCAACAGTTGTAATAAATCTACTGTGTAAGTACAGCAACTAGTAGTCAGCAATATACTGTAAATTCAAACATTTTTGACATTTACAGTTATCGGAGAGAACAATCGTAAGCCAAGATGGATCCGGAGGCATTGTAACTCTTCCCGGAGCCTCATGGAATCACAGGCGAGAGGATGATAAGAGCTGCAATGCAGGGGCTAATATCATCAGGGAGCAATTGAGCTGATTCACACTGAGCCTAACCAGCACAGAAACACAGAGGGAACACTCGCTTTCCTCTCGCCCATTCTCACTTTCTTGATGTTTCAGAGGCATCGGCTGGGATAACAATGCCCAGATTTAATTTCAGTGATTATAGTTCATTGTGAGGCGGGACAGGTCCAGCTTGACGGACACTTGCGTAGCTGGCCTGCAAATTAAGATTCACTCAAACACACTAGAGCGCTCAGTTAAGCACTAGCTAGGGAGGTTAATTCTGCAGTGCTCCAATCACACTACGATTAGCATGATCGTATTATCACCTACGATAAGAGCAGACAAATGCTTCCTGATACATTCCTCATTTTATTCTCCAATTACCCTCGGAGACCTTAATTCGGTTTGAGACGTGTGATGGAGATGAAGCCTGACTTTGACGTTTTGAGTCCCAGGCTTATCTCTGTTGAGTGTCTGTGAGGATATTCTTGAAATATTGCAGTGTGTATCCATTAATGACTGGTTTCTGCCATCGTTGCTGAAACAGACAGTTCTAGATGGCCAGCTTCATTAGACCCAGTGGGCCAGTTTGAAAACCACGTGGGAGCCTTATGGAGATGTTATTGTACGACGCTGCTCAAAATATAGAGAGGTTCTGACTAGCAAGCATCCAGAATCTTAGTTAATGTGGTCCAACTTTATAGTTGTCTTTAAATACTATGTACTTCATAATAAAATAATGAATTGCAAGGTATTGTACGATGTACCTGCTATGTACTTTGCAAAACTCCTTTGTTGCTTGAGGTGAAATCATTCATTTAAATGTAAGTGTATAGTAGTTAAGGACACTTAATATTAAGTGGGTTTGTTAATGTTAATATCTTAAGATCAACATTTTCTAAAAAATAAATAAAAATATAAAAAGAAAACATAGAGAGGCAGAGAGATTATATAAATATGTGGTTTGTCTTATAGAAATATTAATATTAAAATTAAACTTAATATATCATATTTAAATAATTTTTATTGCTGAAATGTTAGTGCTACCATATTTTGGAAATGATCACGGAAATAAAAAAAGACCATTTTTGGTTCATCATGGCTCATGGAAATATTTAGCTGATTAAGGCTCTGATTGAATGTGCAGGTTTTCTGCTCTTTTTTTTTTTTTTTTTGCCTCCCTGAGCCCTGGAGATAGCTTGAGTTTTCAATATTAGGTCAAATAGATGAGGTGAAGCTAGAAAAACAGATAAACAATGTATGATTATGAAACAGCAATATTTTGTATTAAAAATATGTTAATATAACTAATTACACAGCCCAGATACTCATAGCAAAATAAAATAATCATAAATAAAGAGTCAAACTTTAATTTAGTGACGGAACATTAATGAACTTTCTGGAAGATAGTGAATGCGTCTTTGTTATTACAAACATCAGTGGTTTCTAATTAATCTGTAGAGAGAACTGCTCTTCCATAACAAAATTAAAACACTCTAGGACAATTATATTTACTTCTTCTAAAGAAAAGAAAGTATAAAAAGACTTTAAGGAACAGTAAACTCATTTTCTGTTTCAATGGCTGACATATACTGATATGTGCTCGTGTGGAAGTTTTTAGTAACCATTTACCAACTAATTAGTAATACTCTACTTGCAGCCATAACTAAGAGTCCAGTAACAGAGATGACTGATTGCACCTTTAAGGCCAAACTGATTTATCGGTCAATTAAAACTGTGCTTCATGTCTGTAACTAAGCGCAAATCAAATCAAACAATGTTGGTGTGCCTTTTTGAGAAACGACAAAAAAAATAAAAAATAAAATTGGGTTCTAACTTATTAGATTATACATGTGGAATAAAGGTCAAAAGGTATTAGCATACCTCTGTGCACCCTGTTCACACAATCAGGAAGGAAATGAAAAGGAAGTGACTTGTGGCCAAGTATGGTGAAGAAATTGTGCACTGCATTTAACCCATCCAAGTGCACATACACACCGTGAACACACACCTGGAGGGCAACCATAGGCCATGTCTGGCCCCTGTTTATTTTATTCAGAAAAGGAGCACTTTGATCTAAAAAGTGTTTCCTTTAGCTAGACAGGCACATCCCCCTGTGCACAAGATCAGCTCAGCTGATTGAGGAAATGCTGCCGAAAAGTGTCCTCCACTGTCAGTTTGAGGTGAGGACTTCTGAATTACTGAGGGAAAGTAAGATTAATGTGCCACTCAAGTTTAAATGTCTTATCTCTCTAGAGCACATTTGGCAAGACTGTCCACTCAGACCTAAACTTGTAATATGTTTTTTAATTAGTACCTGATGATGATAATGAGGCTTGACATTGTTACCTCTAAAATAACAATGATTAATGAGATAGAATAAGGTCTGTCGAAAACAAATTTAAGAGCAGGTTTTCCTTTAATTTAGGAATGTTTGGTGCCATGGCTTAGCAGGGGCACCACTGAGCCATGCTCAAATCCAGCTTGCAACATTTCCAAAGCACTCACCATCAAAATGTCAAAAAAAATAAAAAAAAAATTGTTACAATAACCAAAGAGAACTAAATAAACAGTCGACAAAGCAACATGTAATTCAAAATGCATGTTAAAAGAGAAAGTTTTTTTTCATTGTACCTTTTGTGGAATGTAAATGTTCAATAGATGGTAAAGCATACCTGTCAACTAAAGCTCCACCTAAGTCTTCTTCTGTCACAGTAATTTTCCGAACAGGCACACATACAGACACAAACACAAAGGATATGCCTGATCAAAAAAAACCCCATGATAATCAGAATGCGTTTTTTATTACCTGACCCACGGGTATATAAACACCATCTGCGCATCACTACTGCGCAAATATCAAAAGTGTGACTGGGTTGTAAAAGTTGCCGAGACAAATGGGTTGAAATTTGTATATGTTGATTGTGTGAGAAGAATGTATTTCATACAAGATCTGGCAACCGGACAACCTTGAAAAATACTGACTTGACGGGAATTTTACCACATATACCTGTGATTTAGTTCTGTCATAACGTTCATAACTCCTGAGAGGGTGAAAAATGTCAGCTTCGCCATTTTTGTTGATTGATGGTGGGGTCAAGTCAAGTCAAGTCACTTTTATTTATGTAGCGCTTTTAACAATACAGATTGTAGCAAAGCACTGACCATTATCAAGTAGAAGAACAGAGTGATGATAATGTATAATGACGAGAATTATACTTTATTTATCAAATGCAGAGACGGTCTCTGTAGTCAAGACGACGGTAATCTCTGGAAATCAGGTGTCCCCAACTAAGCAAGCCAGAGGGGACAGCGGCAAGGAACCAAAACCCCATCCATGAGAGAATGGGGACAAAAACCTTGGGAGAACCAGGCTTAGTTGGGTCCAGTTCTCCTCTGGCCGGACACCCTGCACCTAATTTCCGGGTCAATATATTAAAAAAAAAATCATTATTATTATATATGACTTCTGTCTTTGTGCATGGAGTCTCACTTTGAATCAAAATTGTGTAGTCAAACTAAATGATAGCCAATCATTTTTATGGGCAGGAGGGAATACAAGATATCAAAGAATAGCTACTGCATATACGCATATGCTTTACATTTAAAGCCCAGGGCACTAGCTGGATTATTTAGTATTTTGAAGTACCGCAGAACAGGAGGGCAATAATTTATACAGTTCGCTTTACATAACCAACAATGGAATGCAAATGAAGGCACAGGGATATATTTATAAACAATACTTCATGAACAGTGCAAAACAAGTCATAACAAATAAAAGGATAGCTAGATTAAAGGATCACAGTGGTTACAACCAGGCATATAATACATTCTCATGAATAACTAAGGAAAAGGACAATTAGCAGTGCAGCATTAATCATATACATGTCATATATCATACAACTCATATACATCAACATAGTCTCACGACCAATTCGTATGTATTCGTATGAGATGCCAGATTTGTGCTAATTCTTACTAATTCATAAGACCTCACTTTTTCTAAAACCACGTGACAGGTAGGTTTAGGGGCGGGGTTAGATTTGGGTCATTCGTACAAAGTCATACGTATTGGCAACTGGTAAATTACATACAATTTAGAAGTAATCGTATGAATTCGTACGAATTTGTATGAATTAGCCACTTCGTAAAATATGTACGAATTGCCGGGAGATTAGGTTGTGTACATCCATCCATCTCTAAAACACTTTTCATGTCGGATTAAAGGAAATCTTTGGAATATCTATCAAGCTAATGCAAAACCTAATAAATAATGAAATGTGCACATTCCCTCTTTTACGAAAAGCAATAAAATAAAGTAGTATTTGACAATTATGAAATAGTTAAATAACAGTTTCTATATACAGATTAAAGACTATGTTTCAAGCTCATGAGAACATGTCAAAACAAGGGTTTTATTTATCTTCTGAAAACAATTGTTAATTTACATATTACACCCAAAGAGCATGCATTCAATAGGCCAGAGCGCTCAAACACACAAGTTGCAAAAAGAAATATCATAGCTCCAAACACAGAAAAAAACTGTATCCATGTTCTCACCACTGGTGACGTTTCAAGCCTTAAATCTCTTCATCAGAGCCTTTATTCACATACAGTATAAACATTTATCAGCGAATGTAAACAAAAGCTCAGTCATACTTGCATGGCACACAAGAACAAACCTCATTGGTTCTTGCAGAAGATCAAATACGTTGGGATGACGAGAGAGGATAAAGCTCATTGAAGCGTGCTTGAGCTTTCCAACTTCCAACACTGCAAAAATTGTTAGTTGATCAATATTTACATATATTTAAAGCATAAAGCAACCTTGTTTCTTCAGAAGATGGATTAAAACTGGTCGATTCATTTGAATTTATTTGACACTTTTTGAATGTTCTGAAGAGTTTTGGGTGAATGGACTTTAAAAAGTAATCTCCCATAGGGCCCTGTATTTCAGCCAGAGTCTGATAGGCTCAGACTTATTTACGCTTATAGGACTGGGCTTTGGGCCAGTTTTCAAATCATAGCTCAGATGCAGGCTGAACATTGGGCCTGTTTTAGGCTTCTCCTTATTTCTTTATTTTAGACATCCATCAGTTATAGTGATAAAAAAGATTTGGTATGCTAGTAAAACAACACGAGACCATGCTACCACCACTGTCAAGAGTTTAGTGTAGAAGCGGCAACAAGTGAGCATTCAGCACAGCTGGAAGAGTTCTGAGTTCAAGCGCATGCAATAGACTAAAGCTTGCCACAAAGTCTGGCGAAAGTAATCACCATGAATATGCCAGAGGATATATTAACAGTATATCTGAATTTTTCATTAATAAGTATGAGTCAGTTTCATGAAGGAGCAGTCACTGTCACTCCTCATCGGATGTGCCCTTAAAGAAAAATGCAAATTGTAATCTTTATGGATTACAAAATAAAAGAGTTTTTGTTTCAGATTTGTTAGTTTTTTTGGTAAAACTTTATTTTGATGGTCCCTTTCGAACAATCTATTCACAATACGTTGCTTTACACCTACATGTCAACTAACTATCATTAGAATATTAGTACACTCTCTAATTAATATCTGCTAACTCTTTATTGTGAGGGTCTCCCAAAAGACACTCTACTGACTATAAGTACATTTGAAAGTACATATCAGCTTATTTTAACCCTAACCCTACCAGTCTACTAATACTCTGCTCGCACTCTAATTATTCTGTGTTTTAGTTGTGCCTGTGTCTATTTCCTAAATGTAACTGGTCTGTGGTGTACAGAGCCATCCCCACCACAGAGGTCCCATAATAAAGATAATAGATCTTCTCATCGAAGATGCCTCAGCGGTAGTGGTGTGTGATATATTTGCAGTCAGCGATAACATAGTCTCAGCCAGTTTTACACACCAGTCTGTTATTATGGCGACACTTCCACACCATGAAACAAACTGTGATTGGTTGTTTGACTTGTCAGTGAAATGGCCTTATGGGCGGGCCTTGGCCAATAAAAGCTGCTATGTGCTCAAAACCTTTAGCTGTCAGTCTGAAGGTCTGGCTACGCGAGACTAGCAATAACATGAACAAGTATTTTGTTAAAAATCATTTGAAACACCCATACAGAGTGCATATTACGTGAAGTCTAAAGACTAGTGAGTGCGCTCTTTGCATGATTTAGTCTGTTAAAATGCATTTAGAGTGCACAAATTCAATGGGGGCAGAAATCTGAATCAATAAATGAATCAGTTCAATTGCAATGACTCACTTACTGTATTATGACTTATCACTAGTGCTGCCACCTTTTGGCGGTTTTAATTTCACATTCTGTGTTGCAAACATATTTCTAAATTAACCTAATAAAAAAATTTAAACCACTTATAGAAAAGATAACCACTTTGAACCACCTTAAAAACTACTATTGTAACTATTTTTAATGGCTGCAACGTGGAAGAGAGAAAGAAAGTAAAATGACACATTTCTGGGCTAGGATTTGAGATATTTCATTAAAATCTTGAAACAGCATGAGGGTAAGTAAATAATGACAGACTTTTCAGTTTGGAGTGAACTAACCCTTTAAGCCTTCTTGTTTACCCTGTTGCTTTGCTGTTCCAAGTCACTGTTTTTCATTCCTTTTTTTTATATAGCCAAGCTCATAGATCATGTTTAGTTCCTTATAAAGTAACATAGTGTTTTGGATCTTCACAGTTGTAAATAACACATATAATATGTAATAGTCAAATTAGAATTCGAGCACACAGCTGTCAACACTGCAGTAATTGCGATGTATTCCACAGAGCATATTTTTACATGCTTAGGGCTGGAGTCTCAGGTGCATTTTACTGCTCTACAAAACACCCTCCTTCCCCCATCAGCACCTGTAACATACCTGCCGAATGGAAAACAAAGAGAGCCTCTGTTCTGCCCCTACGGCTTTGGATTCCACTGGGAATCATGTCCATTCTCAGCTCAGATTATACCTTGATTCTCTCCATATGCTAACCTGAGCCCTCCTATTCCCCATTGTCATATTGCACTTACTTTGTGCCAGGAATACCTCGTCAGGTTTTTTTTCTCGCTGCTGCATCAGGAACAGAGCTGCAATGTATGTGGGTATGTGTGTTTGATTATGGACACAGTTTCATTGGCCCCATCCCCAAAGAGAGATACCTGAATAATAGATATGGGCAAGGGCAGAAAAAACTGTCATCTACTCGCAGGGGAGGAACAACAGCACTTCATCCAGTTTATTGCATCTGTTTCCCTCTGCAGAATCGAGAAGGCAGCAGCAAATGAATCCTGCAAGCAAAACCCACACAACCTCTGAGAAATGTAAGTATACAGGACCTCCCATGAGTTAAAAATATAAATACGTAATAATATCCACCGATCGTGACCCACAAAAATGCGCACACACAAACTCTACATTAAGAAAATTCACAGATATGGTTCATCTTTCCTCGACTCATCTCCTGAGAGTATTATTTACATCAGGGCATAAACACACTTGTCAACAACTTCATATGTCGATTTGACCTGCTATGTTGCATATTACACAGCAGAAGGCTCTTTCACAGGCTTGATTAGTTAATTTTAGAAATAAAATAATTATAAAATAATAATTTAATGTAAAAAATTGAAAGGAATATATGTAGCTAAGTAACCTTAGCTACTGAAAAATATCGAACTATCTATTTATTACATTTGAAAATATTTTTCAACACTTTCAAACAAGGCTTTATATAGCAACATTATTTTTTTTACTTGACAAATCTTGCTTTTCTATTGAAATAATAGGTACAGTATATGGATTCCAAATCATTTTAATACTATTTTCTTAAATAGACATTTTTTTTCTTGTGCATTTTGCTATATGTCAATACAAATTCTGTTAAAATTGAATACATCCTCAGTTCAGTTATTACTATTATAGTACTCGGTTGGAATAAAACAAAGCTTTTTTTCTTTTCTTTTTTTCTTAATGTCATAAGATTAAATAAATTCAGGTTATAATAAATAAATCCTGGTTTCAGACTGGACAACCACCAGTTTGATGATACATCCTACATCCTATAAACTGTATGTTAATCACTGGCCTATAAAACACCAAAAAACAAGCAGGGTCAAAGCCCAAACTTTGAACTTAGAGCGCAATGTTTTACTTAATGCTTTAATTAATGCTTTGAGTCATTATATAGAATCTCAGAAATACAGTAGTTCTGCAGTGCAGTGCTAAAATAAGTATTTCTTTTTGCATGAGTAGGTTGATGTAACATCATTGCTCATTTTAAAAACCCAAAAAGGATTTGGCTTTGATCATGTTTGGATGCAGGAAGGACACATTGAGCCATGACACTGCCAACTGAACGTCTGAATGGAATATTGATCTGAGCGGCTCCTATTAAACCATTAGATAAGAGGGACGTGTTGACCTTGTGCTTTGCCGCCCTGCGTTTACAATGAAAGTAAGGATCACAATTTTTCAGAGAATCTTTTTGGCAGGCCGCTTTTACAGTGGGTGCAGTGCCCGAGTAGGTATCAGCTAACGTTCTTGAAGCAGCGTGTGTGGTTTTTTTTATGATTTGCTATGCACTGTTAGGTGGCATAGATTTTCCCCCAGTTTCACAGACAAGGGTTAAGCTAGCCCCAGACAAAATTGCATGTTTGAGCTGTCTCAGATGAAAATAACGTAATTTAACAAATGCCTAGTCCTGGCTTAAGCTTAGCCCCCTTTGTGAAACTGGGCCATAGAGTTGTATTTTAACTACATGCATAAGGTCATTGCAAATGCAAATATTTCCCAGACTTTTGTGGCATTGTGAGGGTGGTAGAAGTGGATGTACATGTATATTTAATGGCAAACATCCCTCTGGCCCAGCAGGACTGTAGATGCTAATGAGGACTGGCAAGTTGAGAACAGAAAGTGCCACTCGTCTTTTCCCTTGATACACACCAGATAGAGAGAAGGGGGAGAGTTTAAAGAAAACATCTATTGATGCACACAACTCCTGCTACAGGGAGACATCTTTTGAGAATAAAATCTTTGACACGTTAACAGCAAAGCTGTTTACCACCACACAATGAACAACGGTGTCAATGGAGTCTTTAAAAGGGGCCATTCATATAAAAATGAAATTTCTGCATTGGTATCTGACATGACTTTAAATCATTTTACATTATTTTATCCTTGGAAAATATCTTAATGGATTCTTTCCATACCTTAATACCTGATCCAGTGATCAGGTATTAAAAAAAAGCACCATAATAAACACTAGAAGGGTTTGCATTCATATTCAAATGTGATGCATCAAAACTCATCACGCCAGGTTTGATACCAGTGTTGCCAAGCCATTGGTTGTTTTATCGTGACTAGTCAAGATGTGCCAGTTCTGAATATGTAATTAGATTTGAGACCTGCAGCAGAAGGTGAGATTTTCAAGGAATAATAACTTACATTTTTTGTGTGTTCTGTAACTCTTTGGTTTAGTGACCAATCCTGACTATTATCTAGTTGCTTATTAGCATGCATATTACTAGCATATTTGTTGATTATTTTAACAATTTTTTTCTGCCTTTTTTTGGTGTGACTATATTTTAAATCTCTCCGCTTTACCCCATGCCTAAATGTAACAACTACCTTACTAACTATTAATAAGCAGCAGATTAGGAGATTAGGAAAATGTTGTAGTTAGTGATGAGTCTTGGTTCCCAAACAAGTGTGACCAAAAATAGAAGAAAACAAAAACAAAAACAAAAAAAGACCAAAAATACAATACTGCTGTATGATATTCATTATTATTAGTGGTGCTTCTGAAGCAAAGCATGACTATTATTATTTTACATTCAGCATCTTCTTCAATTCAGATTACGGCATCTACATTGTTGTGAAGTAGCACATAGAATAGAATACTGAAATTACTTTTTTTAAGCAATCAGGCACACAATATTGATCAGGGTGGCAAGTTTCCAGAACACTCTAGCAACTGCATAGGAGCACCTTATAGGAACAGGGTGTTAGTCATGGTAAGCACATATTGCAATGATCTAGTATAAAATTATTTGCTTTCAAATATAATTACTGTAAATAATTCAGGTCAAGAGGGCCACTGGGTTCACTTATGGGTCAGACAAATATAGTTTATGTTTGGTACTTTAAAAGAGTTGATTTTTTGCCTTCGTAGTGTGACCATCTATAAATACAAACTTATGTTCTTTCTTTGTTCTGTTTGTACATTAAAGGCACTGCTTGCATGTTTTTTGCACACCATACCAAACATGAGAGCGGCTTTTTCAGTGTGATTTCATTCTTTTGTTCTGCTAGCTTTTCATATACAAGAAACAGCAAAATGAGATTCAAATCACAGCTCAAAACATTTTTGAAAATAATTAAGAACAAAGGAAATTTTTAAAGAAATTAAAAATCCAGAATATTTTATTACAACAAAGCGCAACGTTTCAACCAGTAAGCTCTTCATCAGGCATAATTTCTGCTCTTGGTTGTAATAAAATCATTTCAGTTTGCAGACATACCCTTTTTTGTTTAAAACATTCAATTGTGATAAATATAATATGGACATAACTTTAAATAAGAGAAACGTCTAGGTTACTATCGTAACCCACGTTCCCTGAAGGAGGGAACGGAGACGTTACATATGGGAACTCGCCA
>JAUCMU010000125.1:28654979-28666872 GCA_032275025.1 Enteromius treurensis
CCCCTAGCAACGGCCCAGATACCGTGCAGTTTTATACATAAAAAACTGCGTTTTTATAATAGGCTTCAGTTAGGGGGGAAAAGAAGTTTTCCCCATGCGTCTTAGCAGACGCAGTACGAGTGAAATGTCGAAAGGGAACTATACTATACCACCCCTGCTTTACTACTGTTGTTAACGAGCTAACGCTAACTTGTCATGCTTGTCAAGCTGGATAACGAGTAAACACCAGCGCCAGGGATAATACGTTCCTCACTTCAAAACGGAACAAAAGTAGGATTCTGTAGTGACTTAGCCTGCTGTTGAACTCCCTTCCTCCTCATAAAACGTTCCAACGTGTTTGCGTTTCAGGTGCTGGATCATTATGGTGGTGCTCCCGTGCGCGAGAGACACCGAGTGTGTTCATTTCGCTCCGCGCTTAACTAAAGCTTTTAAACTTTTTTAATAATCAAATTACTCCGCGTCGCGCAACGCAAAGAATCGATTACGAAATTCGTCGCCAACTCTTTTAGTAAGCAATTATAATCGATTTAATTGATTCGTTGTTGCAGCCCTAGCTGAAATAAAAATCAAATAAAACCAGCATCTAAAAGCTGAATGAATACGCTTTCCATTGATGGATGGGGTTGTTACGATAGGACACTATTTGGACAGGAGACAAATGTCTGGAATTTGAGAGAGTCTCGTAATATCGAGGGGGAAAATGAAATTCTTAATGCATGTTAACAATCAAAAATTAAGTTTTGATACATTTACGGAAGGAAATATCTACATGCAGCATGATCTTTACTTAATATCCTAATGATTATTGGCTTAAAAGAATGATTGATCATTTTGACCCATACAGTGTATTGTTGGCTGTTGCTACAAATATACCTGTGCTACTAATGACGGGTTTAGAGGGCCAGGGTTCTGGATTCAAAATTAAATTCTGAACTGGATTCAATTTGAAACTTTTGCCTTTGTTTAGGTTGAAGACACCTTCCAGGAGGGTCAGGACAAGAAGGAGGAGGAGCAAAACAAAGAGGACATTAAAGAGGAGGACAATGCAATTGAGATGTCTGAAGACTTTGATGGAAAGATGCATGATGGCACCGACCATGAGCCAGGTAATTGCACTCACTGTTACACAATTAGATGATATATAGATGATACAATGTATTTATTGAATTGCACAGTCTCAAACAAAGATTAGAAAAAACATAATGACTTAATCTCTCGTCTCCTGTTTAGGGGAGGATGAAGAAGACTCTGATAAAGAAGATGATGAGGAGCTGGATAAGAAGATGGGGGATCTGGGTGATGGTCAGACAGATACTCTGGACGAGAGAATGTGGGGAGATGATGAGGATGATGAGGATGAGGTTGACAGTGATAAAGAGGAAGAGTCTGGTCCAGGAACGGATCAGGGAGAGTCAGAGCTGGTGGCAAAGGATGACAACACAGATGCTGGCGAGTCGAACAAAGATAAGAACCAGGACAAAGATCACCCAAAAGATGAGGAAGAAAAGGAGAAAATCCATGAACAGCTGGATGAGGTCAGACCTTTACGACTTCTTTCTCTTAATATCAAAACTGTGGAAGCCAATGAATGAGAAGCGTAGAATAATAGGTATATTTAACTGTGTGTGTGTGTGTAGCGGGAATTTGATGAGAATGAAGTAGACCCATACCACGGGAAACAGGAGAAGGCATCAGAAACAGAAGCCATGGACCTGCCAGATGATCTCAACCTGGATGAAGATGGCAAGGATGAAGAGGGAGGAGAAGGAGAAGGTATGTTCAATCTCCTATTACAGAAGAAATATTACCATTCAAAACTTTAGGGCTTGTAATATTTTGTAATGTTTTTGAAAGATGTCTCTTCTGCTCAACAAAGCTGCATCAAAAATACAGTAAAACGGTAATATTGAAAAATATAATTGCAATTTAAAATGCCTGTTTTAAAATGTAACTTATTCCTGTGATTGAAAAACAGATTTTTTTAGCATCATTACTCCACTCTTCAGTGTCACATGGTCCTTCAGAAATCATGCGAATACCACAAGAATTAGTGGTGCTTAATACTTTTTGCGATGCATTTTTTTAATTCATTCTTTGATGAATAAAAAGTTCAGAGCAGCGTTCATTTGAAATAGAAATCTGTTCTCACATTATAAATGCCTTTACTATTTTACTATTACATTTAAACAATTTAATGGATCCTTAAGAATTATTTTTATTTTTATTATTATTATTATATGTTGTAAATATTAATTTCAAACTTCTAAGCGGTAGTGTACATATTCTATAAAATTGATCTAACTAAAAGTATTCTTCAGTTGTGCTTTGTTTTTTCCTTTTGTTTCAGAGGAGAATCCATTTGATATAGATGACAAACTTATGGATGTGGATGAGAAAAAGGAAGAAGAGAAAGATGGATCGGAGGAAGGAGGAGATGAGATGACAGATGAGCAACAAGAGGGACAGACAGAGGAACAGGGAGAAGACGACAAATCAGAAGAGAAGGAAGGCGCAGAAAAATCAGAGAATCAAGAGTCTGACACAGAAGAAAGAGGAGAGAATGAAGAGGAGGAGAAAAATAAAGGACAGGAAGAAGGACAAGATGAGAACAAGTCTATACCAGCTGATCAAGGGCAAGCGCCAAAGGTGTGTTGTGCAAGTCATTTGTTATTGAAATGTGTAGTTATACAAACATGCAGAGGAAAAAGACTTGCCTAATAACTGAATTCCGACATTTTACAGGAAGAAGAGAATGAGGGTGAGGATGATGAAGCACAGATGGAATCTGCAGAGAGGAAGGAACATGCGTCAGATGGACAGACAGGAGAGGAGAACGTTCAGAGTGAGACCGCAGTAGAGCTGGCTGGAGCTGCGTCAGAGAGAGACCAGGCGAAGGAGGTGTGCAAGCGGCAACCTTACAAAAAAGCCTTTTTAAAATAATAAAAAAAAATCTTCTTGTATAATCTTTAATCCGAAACATTATACCCATTAATAATCGCTTCAGCAGCAGTTTCCTGTCACTCACATGAGATTACAGTTATTACCAAACAACAATAATCAGTGATCAGTTTCCAATAGTAAGAAAGTCCCTGTTTACTCAGACATGCTTTACAATATGGAGCATTAAAGTCATGGATATTTCATACAAATGCTCTATAGTCAGTATCAAATTTTTGGTCAATTTTCAGTTAAGTGAATTAGTTATGTAAATAATCCATGTCCACAGGAGGATGGAAGCGGGGCCGCAGATGCCAGTCAGTCTGAGGGGCACGACTCCAAGCTGATGGCCAGGATGAGTTCACACAAACAGAGGCAGAAAAACACGCAGGTCAGTAACATACAATTTCACTTGACTATTATTTGCTCATATATTTAATAGTGGGATTTTGTCATGTTGCTGAAAACAGTGCAAACACTGTTCAAACATGTAAAACATAAAGGCATGAAGTGTAAAGAGTAAAAAAGCATCTTTTTTTTTACCAGAGCTTCAAACGCAAACCTGGACAGGCAGATAATGAACGCTCAATGGGTGATTATAATGAGCGTGTAAATAAACGTTTGCGTACGGTTGACAACAGAGAAGAGAAAACACAAGATCAGTCTCAGTCCAGCACACAACAGGAGTCTGACCTGTACGAGCACATAAAACATGGAGAGGAGAGATACGATGCCCAGACATATGGTGAGGATTTGTTTACGGATATGTATATTCTTTGAAGTGCACACCAAATTGTGTAATTCAGAAAGCTGTGTGCTAACATGAGTAAGACAGGTTTGAATCTGCCCTGCAATCCATGTAAGCGTTGTCTGATTATTTCTTCGTAGATGCTGCCAGTGCAGAACAGCAGAAGCCGGCTGGAGTGAAACAGGAAGAGGAGGAAAATGAAGAAGACATTGCAATGGATGTAGAGGAAGAAAAGGACCTGCAAGCAGTTGAAGCCCAGGAGCTTAAACCTGAGAAGCTAAACGACAATAAAGCCTCTCAGAAAGGTGAAATATCAGCATCCTTTAGCTGTGTGTGCACGTATGTGTAACCTGTGAGTCCATGTTTAACGTCCGTCCTTTCGCAATCAGGTTTGGAGTATGGGGACATGGAGGCACAGAAACAGGCTGATGCAGAAGAAAAGGAGAAGCTAGAGACAGAGAGGAGCAGTAATGAAGAAGAAATAAAAGAGAGGAGTGATGAGTCCACCGTGCACACTGTGCCAGAATTACTGATGGACATGCAAAAGGTATGTAGCTCAAGAAACCTTACCTAACCCTTCTGAAGGAAATTAATACTTTAATTCAGCAAGGATGCAGAAAACTAAAAGTGGCAGTAAAGATCAACATCTATAATGTTGCAAGAGATGTATTTTTAAACTTTCTTATCGTGATATTAGACTGATTTCTGAAGGATCATGTGACAATAAAGACTAGAGTAGTGGAGTAACTTTGCAGTCATTGTAATAAATTACATTTTAGAACTGAACATTTCTTTAAAAATATAATCATAGTCACAATATTACAGTTTTTACTGCATTTATGAATAATGGGCTTTTTTTTAAGCATTTTTAAAAATCTTAGTAATCCAAAAGCACTATTTTACGTTCAGCATATAGACTGTAGAGCAATCTGTGTTCTATCAGGTACCATTGAAGAACCCGGAAGAGCTGAGAAGAGAGATGGAGCTGCAGTTGGAGGCCTGGCAGAGACAGACTTTAGGATCCCAAGAAGAGGTGAATCTTTATAACACCAATCACATGACAGCTGAGTTTCTCCTCTTTGCCTCACATATCGAAATTCAAAAAATGAAATAAAAAAACTCCATGTCTCTCAGGAGAGTGCGGCAGCAGCGCTGTGGCATCAGTACCAAACCCTGACGTCCCCTCTGTCCCAGCAGCTCTGTGAGCAGCTCCGGCTTGTCTTGGAGCCCACACAGGCAGCCAAACTCAGGTCAGTCCTTCTACCTTCCCATCCAACCTCAAAAGAAGCATTTATACTAAATGAATGATGACTTAAGGAAAGGAAAGGAAGTGACAAGTGGCCAGGTATGGTTTCCCATACTAGGAATTAGTTCTCTGCATTTAACCCACCCAAGTGCGCACACACACACAGCAGTGAGAAGTGGTCAACCACACACACACACACACACACAGTGAACACACACCTGGAGAAGTGGGCAGCCATTGCAGCAGTTGGGGGAACGGTGCCTTGCTCAAGGGTCTCACCTCAGTCGTGGTATTGAAGGTGGAGAGAGTGCTGGATATTCACTAACTCCACCCACAGTCCCTGCCTCTCTATCCGTCAGGCCACGACTGGTGGTGAAAGGTATATTTTAATATTCACATAAAATTTCAATGCACAAAACAAAACTGCTTTTATAAGTCACATATTAGTTGATTGCAATTTTGAATGAAATCATTTATACCTACTTTTGAATTTTTGTCAGTTAAAACCAGACGGTGTTCTTACAGCTTCCACCAGCATGTTAACCAGCCTTGACCCCTTGGTTCATCCAAACAGGGTTTTGCCAATAACAGCCGTTTCACTGGACCAGCCATCAATGTTTGTCTTTAAAATCCCCTAGCACATGCTCAACTAAAAAAAAACCTGCTCTCATTTCCTGCAGCATTCTCTTTATAAACTTCTCTGTGTGAGACAAGAGGGACTAAAGCCATTGACTGGAGAGCAAAGAATTGGAAATTAAAAGCATTAAATCACAATTTGTTGTGTGTGGTGACACATCCTTCATGGGCCAGTGGGCCGCAGAGGCAGCAGTGGAGAGGTCATCTGAGTGATGTGCTTCATCAAGAGGTGCTCTGGTACCGGATATTTAGGCTCACCGTTAACCTCCTCCACATGACGTGAAGGGTTTGCCTGAACATTTTTTACTGTTTTGTGCCAAATAGAGACTGACAGGCTATAAACTTGCTTTAACATAGGCTAAGTAAATGGTACATGTAGAATGTAAAGTGTCCTTGAGCTTATCTGAGTGTAATGGGCATGCTGCCTGTGTTTCCCTCGAATCCCAAAACGCACTGTGACAAGTTCTGGGAAAAATACAAGTTTATGTTTACATATTGTATGTACTGTGCATATGTGTATATAATTACACGTACGTATAAGAAATACGTACATGTAAATATATTGAAATATGACATAGAAATATACATAATTTACTCATGCTAAAATAAATGTAATATATATTACATTTTTAAACACCTACTTGTGTATTTATTTAATCATACATACAAAGTACACACACACACACATATATATTCTAAAAACACAAACTTTCATTTTGAATGCAATTAATTGTGATTGATCCATTTGACAGCCTTATATTAAAAATAAATTTTAATGTTAATAAAAAGTAATTTAGTGTAATATTTTTTAAAAATTAAAAGTATTTTTTAAAAACTTTCTAGCATTTAAATAGCACTATGCTAGTGTTAAATTCTGTTGTGAGTCAAATTACACTTGCAGAATACTTATATACATTTTATATACCTACCTATACATTAATTAAACTTATGGAAATGTACTGTAAAATGTTGCTGTAAATAAAATTTCTCAAATAAATGCTGATCTATTGAAGTTTTAAAGAATCACAAAAAAATATATATTTATATATAAATATTACAGATACATGTGTACATCTTAAGCAGCCCTTTAAGCAACTTTTTTCAACATTGATAATAATAAGAAATATTTTACTGAGCTGCAAGCCAGCATTTTTGAATGCTTTCTGAAGGATCATGTGAAGACTGGAGTAATGATGCTTCAAGTTCAACTTTCTCATCACGCAAATTACATTTTAAAATTCATTCAAATAGAAAACAGTAATTTTTAATTGGAATATTTCACAATATTACTGTTTAATTGTATTTTGGTTAAATAAACACATTTGTCTGCCCTTTAAAGTATTTACTCAGAAAACTCTAGCAACGAAACTGTCCTAGTTTGAATTCTCTTGCCAAAGGTATGAGTCACAATAAGCTCATAAAATCACTTTGTGTCTATTTTATCCTAATTCACTATTGAATGCAACAGTGACTAATTCGCTCCTCATTTTACCCCTCAATCCCTTTGGTTTCCTCCTGCAACAATCCGACTTCTGTCAAAAGACAATTCAGGCACTTTTAAAGCACAAGTCCGAAACCAACCTTTCACCATCACCATTATCTGCTGTTCTAAGAGCTCAAATGAAGAATTATATCCCACCAGCACAACCCCCCTTAATTTGAACCCCTTATTAGCTTTAATTCCATTTAAAATGAACTCACAACCTGACTGAGAAGAAGACAATTAACACGTGTGGCCCAGTGAATGGCAGAATGGGAGATGTGCCATTTTAGCTGATGTACTCATTCGCTCCCAGCGGTGTAGACTGTTTGTGCCGTCCGCACGTCCCAGGTGGGCACCCGAGAGGCATGCTCTTGGCACAGCGCCAGATCGCCAGTTATCTGTTTAAACAATTAAGCAGCTATTTCAGGAACAAGGAACCACCATCCACCCACCAATTGACTCCACGCTGGCTCATGGGACCATGGCAACAGTCCATTTTAGTCTTAAACAATGATAATGATGTGTTGTTTGATGTGGTAAAGTGGCCCTTTAACATTAAAGGTCAGTCAGTTGCTATTTATTTATTTTTTTTATTTTTTTTACTGCTGTCGCTGCATTTGTACCATAAGATACAAAAGCTAAATCATGTTTAGTGGTTGATCACTTCTCACTGCTGTGTGTGTTCACTTGGATGGGTTAAATGCAGAGCACAAATTCCTTGTATGGGAAACCATACCTGGCCACATGTCACGTCCTGTCCTTTCCTAATCTCCCTGGGAACAGCTCGGTCTCACCATATTTTACATTTTCAGTAGTGTGTTCATATGTGCACAGGTTTGAAACGTTTGCCAAGAACTTCCTGTTTTTATGTGAGCTCCATTGTCAAAATAACCCCATACCTGATGTTCTGAAAAAACAAACAAAAAAAACAGTCTGCCTGCACTGCACGTAATTCAAATGTTAGGTAAGTAACACCTTTGGAAAGAACCAGATGCTGTTTTCTAAAAAAAATTGAGATGTTAGATTTGGAAATAAGTTGTAATTGTTGGGACATTGTATCTCTGTCATTAGCATCAAAAGTATCTAAAACTATTTTATTTTGTACCCTTCAGATGAAAAACGCTGACGTGGGCACATTGTAGTGAAATCACTCTCCAAAGCAATGCTATAAGCCGAGTCCTGATTATAAACTCCACAGGGGCCATCTGACAGGTAAGACTAAGCCAATCTGGATGTGACAAGCAGCAGAACGAAAACCAAAAAAAAAAACGAAACAAAAAAAAACCTATTGTTGTCTATAAATCATCAACCTAGAACAAAAAGCATATTATACACATCAACTAAGTGCAATATGTTATTATTCATCCTATACAATGTTCAATTGAGATTTTTTTCATAGACTAAAAAATTATTTTTTATTCCCCTTGGCATTTGTCACTATTTTGTTTTCAAACCAAAATGGATTGTATGTTTCCTCTTCAGACAAAATGTCATTCTTTCCTTGCCTTGTTAAAAATTTCAGTACCCTGAGTATAAAATGTACACCTGTAAATTTGGATTTATAACTTAAATTAAATGCCGTAACCAAACAGTCAAACACTGCACTGGTCAACACTAGATATTAAAAACTGTAACAGCAAAAAGCATAAATTATCTCTTCGTGCTGAACCATTGTGTTGTCAGTATGATGTAAACACTGTACTGTACAGTAGGCTGCACTACAAATAATTATGATCCATCATTTTGATGGACTGGGTTATGCATTTAGATAACATGTATGCAATGTTATTCATGCTCTAACAGTGATAATTAAAGCCTTTGTCATTTGCAGATCATATGCTGCCTTCATGTGCACCTGGGAAATCGAAATATACAGCTTGTCACACATTCAAGTTGGAAACATAACACAGAGGTACTGTAGGCTAAACAAAATAATTATATAAAACCAAATAAACCCAAATGCTACATCTGATTTTTAAAATGATGAATAGTGTTCATTTATGCCACTTATTTACACTTGGTATAAGTTTGTGATACATTAAGCATGTATCACAGTCTCATTTAATCTCATATATATATATATATATATACACACACACACAGAGTATAATATTAAATCAATCAAATACATTTTCAATTTAGGGCTAAATATTTTTGAGAGTGTATGCTTGTGAACTGCCAACATATACAGTGCAACATCAAATAACATAAGTAGCGCAAAATAATTTTAGCTACAAATTAGCTATTAATTATTTTTCTCTAATAATCCTTTTGTGGTTTTCAGTATCACTTTATGTACACAACATCACCGCCAAGCATTAACAAAATATTCTTTAACACTGGCACTCAGACATTAATAAACACCATTGTTATATTTCCATACTTTGCTGTGATGTTTAGGCCGCCTCCAACTACCCCCAGAGTCTCAAAGATATTGGCAGAAAGTGCTGGAAAATCAAACAGCCACCTCTGCACAAAAACACTTATGACTATCATCCAGCCCACTCTTTCTGCCGCTCTATTGTGTCTGACCGTGTACTGCGTGTTTCTCATTTAAAGGCAACGTTCACTTTGACTACTTCAAAGTACTACATAGATGAGGTTTTAATACTCATAGTACAGACGGCACAAAGTAATAACCACCAAGAAGAACATTTTCACTGCTGAGGTTGTTTGTGTATACCTCAAGAGACTTAATGGAGTTCTCAGTTATTCCTCATTTAATCTCAGATTTTTCTAAAATAGCCTATCTGACAAGAAAAACGTCTATTTGCTCTCCATTTAATCTCAGGCACAGACACTAAATTAGCTTTTTTTTGAGATCCAATAATAATCCAATAATTGTGTGTTGTCTGGCCACTTTTGTCTGATTATTTTTCCTTCCGGTTTCAACAGAATTATTAAAAATGATCAAACCAGATGAAAATGGCAAAACAAAACATCTCAGCTCTACAACTGCTGAGAATTCCCTGGTGATTTGTGAGCCTAACAATTAATCAGCGTTGAAAAACTCATTTCTCACCTATAATTTTTTTTTATAGGCTAATGCTATTGCAACCAAACTCTTTATTTTGTGCTTGCTGTGTTCAGGGAATCTTCACGCGTCCATAACCTTTCTCAATCAGCCCTTTCTCTGCTGGATCAGGTATTGCAGCACCTTCTATGACTTATTGTTCACCCTTTTCCTGCCCTTTACCATCTTGAGTAGAGCCATCAGCTCAAGTGCTGCTCTCTGACTCTCTCTGAGGATACAAGAGCACTACAGGCCCTTCCCTTTCACATCGGAAACCTCTTAGTTTTCTTTCTCTCTGAATATGACATAATCAAACTTTTCTTTTATTAATTGTACCATAAAATTATGTTCATTTTGAAGACTATGAGAGATTATTTGGTCTCTGACATTTTTGTCACCTAAAAGAAGCTACAAAAGGGTTATTTGCAGGGCATTTTTTAAACAAGTTGGCCATGTCAAGGTAACCTGTACTCTACAGAACATTAAAGAACACTGCTTTCTTCAGCAAGTGGGAACACGACTAGTAAAGAGCTATTTCAGAAATGTATAACAAAATTGGTGATATATTGTTTGCACTAGTGCTAAGTTTTGAAAATGTTGTCAATTTACTGCAATTTTTTCTAGAAACTTTTCAAAAACAGTTTTTTTCTGCTTTTACAGACATTTAAACATACTTTACATTCGTTAGCGATGATATCTAGCTGATACAATTCCTTCTCAGCACATCTGTACTTTTATTATTTGTACCTTGTTTTTATGTAATGTTTGTTGCATTATCGTTTTACACTACTATTCAGTCTTTAAATAAATTAGGTCTAATAAAAACTATATATGGCTGTCAGAATGTTTCATCAAATGAATGGTATGGCAATTAATAAAGGTAAAAATGTGATGTATTACAAGTAGGATAATCAGTATATCCATCTTTGCCTGCACACAGTAGTTGTGTCTAAAAAAAATACTGTACTGCTGTAGAGAGTAATTACTGTAAAATATAAACTGTATTATTATTAAACAGCTTTTTATATAAATGTGTATATGTATGGATGTATATGCATCCAAACATACAGTATACAAAGAATAGCTTATAATAAGCATACCAAATGCTTAATGCATTAGCCAAAATGTATACTATTTAATTGGATAGTTCACACAAAAATGAAACATTCTTCATCATTTATTATCCCTCATGTTGTTTTGAAGCGCCCCTACGATGGATTTTTTAAATTATGTTGCATGCGGTGTGTAACACAGCTCTCAAGTGAATGAAAAGATCTTGCAAAGTTTTAAATCTGAAAGTACAAAGTTATTTAAAAAAAAGAGTTGACTCTGAATCATTGAAACGAGTAATTTTCAAAACAAGTCCTAAGCCATTTCATGTTGACGTCTTATTTCAATGAGTGGTTATATTAAAAAAATAATTGTTGAGCGAATCGTTAAAATAAGGTTAAAAATTAATAAATATTGTAAGACAAAGTTTTTGCATGTCAGCCTGTTGCTTGGGACTCCCAAAACCAAAATATGAACCTTTCATTACCCATAATAGGGGCACTTTAAACCTGTTCGAGTTTCTTTCTTTAAAGGAACAGACATGAAGGTATTTTAAATACTGTTAGTAATCAGCAGTTAATGGTAGCCATTGTTTTCCATAGCATAGGGAAAAATACTGTGTTCGGATTCCCACATTCTTCAAAAATTCTTCTTTTGTTCTTAACAGAAAATAAACTCAACATGAGGGTAAATGATGGCAGAATTTTAGTTACCCTTTCAGTCGAATCACTTCGACGTTACATATGGGAACTCGCCAGAGAGACCAATTTGCCTTTGAGC
>JAUCMU010000125.1:28675281-28696616 GCA_032275025.1 Enteromius treurensis
AAGGACCAAGTATTCTAAAACGATACGGGTTCCCTCCGATCTCTGAGCAATTTATCAGTCTGGCGGGTTTGTGTTCTCACGGTACTACGGACGGCCGCCGTAGACCCAGATGGCTTCAGGTCCCTCACGGAACTGGGAACGGAGAGTAAAGCGGATATACAAATGATCAAGTATCTCAATTAAGGTAACAAAAATACATAACTGTAAATTTAATAATAACTTAAAATTGGAGTCAGATTAAAACGAGATAAAACTTAAAAGTAAAATTAGAATTAAAAGTCAAAAACTTTAAACAGAGAAACTACAGGCTTTTCCTCAGCGCTGCTGGAAGCGAGATACGCAACATCCGCTGGCAAAAGTAGGCGGACCTTACAAGATAATGTAAGTGATAGAAAAGTGCTTATCATGTTTCAAATATGGATACTTTTTCTGACCAAAGCGAATGGATTCACTACAGGAGGTCTTCATTCAGCTGGTTGAGGCACATTTTACTATGGATTTTAAAAAAAATATTAATTAATGTATTTTGGACTGTTAAAACTGCTTTTCCACTTTCGGGCCAAAAAGTATTCCTAAGCTTGCTACAGTAAGCGTGCTATTTTGAGCAGTGTAAACACAAACTAGGAATACATCTAAAGAAATTACCGATCGTCCTCCATAACGTGGTAGTTATTAACATTTCATATCAAATGTAAACATTTGTGTTTTCACGACAACAACTGACACATTTGAATTTCATCCGCAGTGAAAACAAAACCATAACTGTACTGGCGGTCTTGGATCGGCATGGAACGGTTCTGCAAAGAAAACGGGCTATAGGTGGCTAAAGAGGAATATACGCCCTCTAACATCTGTCGGAACGCTTCAGCATATGACAGTCAACAGAAGAGAGAAAAAAAGTGTTTGTTATGCTTAAAATATAGATCTTTTTCTTATAAAAATGCATGGATTTTTTTTACTGGAGGCCTTTATTCATGCATTGGGCCATGTGAGGCACATTTTATTATGAATGCACATGCTTTATTTAACGTGTTTTGGACTATTTAAGTGAAACACCCACTCACTGCAATGGCAGAGCTTAGAAGTACCAGGACAATTTTTTAATATAACTCTAAATTCATATGAAAGAAGAAAGTCATATACACCTAGGATAGCTCGAGGGTAAGTAAAACACAGGCTACTTTTCATTTTTCAGTGAACTAACCCTAACTACAGTTTGCACTTTTTGAAGTAGTACTAGTACTCTAGTGGTACTGTAGATGTTCTGTCACTGTAGGTTAAAGTACACACAAATCTCACAAAGTCTGTTTTCACAAAACGCAGGGTTAAAAGGCTGGAATACACTTTTACATTGAGCAGCTCTCGCCCTATTTTCCCCCAAATTACAGTCTGGAGAAGCTGACACTATTTACAAGAATCAGACCTATTCAGTTGACAGATTCCACAGAAAATAGCATAATAAAGGTGCATATAGAAAAATAGTATAATGTGATGTGAAATATAGAGTATGGTAAATATTTTCAGAATTTGTACTCTGCATTTAACCCATCCAAATACACACACACACACCTGCAAGGAATTTGACTTAAACCCAATGTGTATTCCAGCCTTAAGAAGATTAATGTAATACTTGGAAGCATAACACTTGAACTTATGTTAGTCAATAAAGCATTTCTATTCATATTCAGAATGTTAGAACGAAAACATAGAAACGTGTCTGAATGAAAATGCTGATTTTCAAATTACACTGAATTACTGGGTTGTGATGCTTGAGATGTCATTGGTTTTTCAGTGTCTCTGTGAAAAAAAGTCTAAGAATAATTACGAAGATTAAAAAAAAAAAAAAATACTTAAATCTGTTTTATGACACTAGATAACATCAGTCAACGAAATTAAATATTAATCACATTATCTTCCTTTGATCAAATTTATTTGAAAATGAGCAGCAGCCAATAGGATTGCCACTTGCAGGTTAGCCCCACCCACTGAAGAAGCTCCCAGCAATCCAAAGTTTCAGTTTCTGTTCTATTCTTTAAAAAAGTGACATGTCATCCTCTAGTCATAATGGTTTAACAAACAAAAAGCATGCATTGAATAACTTCGTTTTAAGGTCTTTAATGTCTCTTCCTTAAATTTCAAAAGAATCAATCCTCACCCTGATGTGCTGAACTGTTCTCTCAAATTCTCCTTTAATGTTTTCTTTGTGTTGAAGTTTCTCTTGTAAGGGCTTCAGTGCTGCATTGAGCTCATCCTAAAATTGAATGTGAAAATCCAATACAACAGAAATATATGTTCATTGATTAGGTATCATTAGAAAACGTGTACATTGCCTATTATACAAACTGTATACGTTTAAATCCTCGGATGTTCATATCCTACCTTATATAATGAAGCCACTTCCTCGAGGGGCCTGAACGTGTGATTGACGTGTGTCAGAGAAGTAAAGCAGACTAAACACGCAGGCTGTTTGTCCTCCAGACAGAAGAGTTTGAGCTTCTCACTGTGTGAACTGCAGATCTCCTGGGATGCTGAAGAAGGGGTCTCGCTTCTCTCTTTCAGGAACAACTCGCACAAGTTTTTTAACGCGAGATTACAGGTAGGTTCATGTCTCGACGATCTCCTGCAAACAGGACACTCCCGGGTTTTCTTGATTGTCCAAAACTGCTGAAGACACTGTTTACAGAAACTGTGACTACACTCTAAAATAACAGGAGCTGTGAAAATATCACGACACACGGGGCAGCTGTAATCATAATCGTCTGGTGAATCCATCTTCACCTTTCGAGCTCCAGAAATCTAAACTTCGCTTTCACTTTCAGGATGACTTCTTCAGATATTACCAGAATGAGATCAAGCAACCTAAACTTCACTTTCATTTCATGAATGTTAAAAAAAAACACACATCTGGGGACTGATCTGCGTAACTTTACCTCGCTTTATACTAATGCCGAATTCAGACTGCACGGGTTTCAAAGTAGTCGCGTCACTGCATGACTATCTGGGGAAGCATTCAGTCGCTGCTGTGTTTACACTGCATGATACGGTTGATCAGCGACAGGGGGGTTTACACTGCATGACTTTACAATAGGAAGAATCCTCGACAACTTTGTCCCAGGTCCGCGAACTACGTTTAACACTCAAACACACGCGAGAAGTGGAACCAGCGCGGATTCAAACGTGAGACCGGGATTATTATTAAATGCATAGGCGGAGTTTAGGGGGGACCAGAGCCAATCAGTTTTGTCAAACATTATTTTTTTTTTTTTTTTCACATTGTCTCATTTCATTTACATTATCATATAATTTAGACGAGTAAATTATGGCTAAGTTAATTTTAATAAAAAATGAAAACAATGAAAAAAAAGCTCTACTCTCGTGACTTGCGAATCTCACGTGAGTGGACTTCTCTTTCTGTTCCCGCTTTAATCTGCAGATATTTGCTAAATAAATAAAATAGATATGCACCGTTTTTTCAATAAACCCAAAACTAAAACGGTGGAGGTTTCTTATTCCGGTGGACGTTTTTTTCCACTCTTTGTGTAACCTACCAGTCATTGTTAATTTTAAACGTATTTTAAGAATAAATTATAAAGGCTACTACGGAGCCCCATGGTGGAGGAAAACAATTGGAGTGGGTAAAAAAAAAAAAAAATGCTAGGCAAAACTTTTGCGTTCTCTGGCGAAACCAGTTGAGCTCAGAAAAACACTTTCTGTTTACTTTAAGCTTCCAGTGTATTAGACAGCTCCGTAATGGGGCAGTTCTACATCATAGAGGCGGTGCTGGAGCGAGAGCGATAACGCGCATATGGAAGCATCAGCTGTCAAACGCATCAGATATGGATGTAGCGCCGCTTCAAGTCGAACACACCTGTTCTCTCGCGAGGCATTTGCATTGTGCTTCGTGCTTTTGTTGGCATCCGAACAGACATCGTGTGTTCGACTTCAAGCGGCGTTGCAGCCACCGATCGGTGTAAGAACCGCGAGAGCGTTTGACAGGTGGTGGTGCGTGGTGCGCGTTATGATCGCTCTTGCTTTCGGTCGCAGCAGCACCGCCTCTAATGATGTAGAACTGCTCCATTACGGAGCTGTCTAATACACTGGACGCTTAAAGTAAACAGAAAGTGTTTATCTGAGCTCAATTGGTTATGCCAGAGAACGCAATTTTATTTTTTTATTTTTTTTTAACATTTTGAATGTTTTTTTACCCACCCCGATTTTTTTCCTCCGCCATGTCCCTTAAGGGGCTCGGTAGGCTACAAATAATTGAAATTGCAAACTATGTTATGATGTATGCAAAAGAAAAAAAAACTGAGTTCATGGTCTACTAGGTGCCCCCAATGTGAAACTCCGCCTATGATTAAATGTTAGCAATTAAAACAAGCGTAACACACAATGTGCGCTCGTTTGAAACGAAAAGAAGATTATGGAGGAGGATTTTTCAAAGAGCCCTTCTATGCTCTTTATATATTTATCGTCTATACTCCTCCCCCAACATCCCGCAGCCCTGGATGTCGCTCTCTCATTTCACACGGCAAGATTTGACTCGCCAACAGGTCCAGACATCTACCATGCCAAAAATCGGTTAGCGTGATTTCACCAAGTAAAATGTGATCCTGGATCAACATTACTTTCCAAAAATATAAACTTATCCCAATCCTTACCCTTAAACCTACCCCTAACCAAAAGTTATGCCTAAAATCAGTGGTAAATGTTAGCTGATTACCAAGGGAGTAGAAGCACTTAACTATGATTATTAGCCTAAAACAGATATTTCCAGAAAAGTCATTCCTCAATTCTGATTGGTTGATTACAATGTTGTTCCAGGATCAAAAAGGATGTTGATGTGTTGGACTCTTTAAGAATGCGCTCCTCCCCATTGTGTTCACACAATACATACATACTGTACGAGGAACGTACGAGCATGTGTGTCAGTGAGTGATATGTGTGACACAAGCTCTGTTAATAAATAGTATTGTATTCGCATGTCGTGGTCACAGTGTCAGTTTAAGGGATACAATCTACAACAATATCTGTCACCACTCAAATTAATCTACGGCTCAGATTAACTGTATAGCATGTGTGTAGACTCACAAATAGTTCAAATGTGTGGTAGATGAAAGTTGTCCTTTTGCAGAGCTTATGATAAGTGTTATTCCCTTAAATGGACCATTCCACAAAAATCTTCTTAGATTTTGATCATTTATTGACTAATTTATTCATACTTTAAGAAAAATGTGAATTGTAGAACAAATTGATTCTTAAATGAAAAAATGCTAATGCAAAAGCACCTTTTTCCTCCTTTGGCTTTTGACCAAGATGTCATTAGTGTGAACCTTCTTTAAAAGGTTGAAAGCTTTGTTTCACCATGACTACTGAAAACAGAAAAGTTTGTGATCTCTGTAATATCATACATCTAAGACTATTATTCATGTAAACACAACCTAATTTGCATAATGCAAGTAAATCATCGACATGGTGGGATCGGTTAGTTTATTTCTAGTTTGAAGAACACATCAGGGCCCAGTTTTTCAAAAAAATTAATCTAGATCAAATTGGTCTGTATTTGGAAATCCCATGTTTTGCTATCCAGGATTAACTGATCTATCTTACTTTTATGTGTCACGTTCTATGTCTGTTTAGTTCTGTTTAAGTCTGTTCTTGTATGCTTGGTTTAGTTTCGTTTTCATGTGTTCCTGTTTTAGTTTCGTTTTCCCCTGTCAGTTCCTGTTTGCCCATATTTGGTCCTTCCTGTGTCAATATGTAATTATGAGTTGATTCCCTTCCACCTGTGTTTTCCCAGCTGTGTTGTGTCTTGTAATTAGTCTTCAGTCTTTAAAACCCATGTCTTTTGAGTTCAGTGTTGTCCGTCAATATATGTGTTACGTTGGATGCTATTTCTCCGTGTTTTGCTTTCCTGTTTATTAAAAGACGTAGTTATTTGAAGTTCACGTCTCCTGCTCTCTTCACCGTGTACCAGCGGTACAATGAGACTGGGTTGACTTATATTTTGAATTAACACTGTTCTTTGCTTTTACTTGAAGAAGCAGCAAATCAGTATATTGGAAGGATTTCTGAATGATTATTCATAAATTCAGCTTTGCCATCACAGGAATATATTACATTTAAAATATATTTAATAAAAACCGTTATTTTAAACTATTTTAAAATATTTAACATAATCACTTCATTGTTACAGTAATTTTAATTAAAATAACTAAATTCTTGACATCTTTTTAATTGCATAAAGTCATATCATTTCATACTTTTACCAGTAATGTGTGCAAATGAGCAGTCACGATTCAGCAAATATTGCGGGAGTGTTGAAAACAATCTGCTGCCTGCTTTAGTCAGACACAGTGATCAAGTGTGAACGCCCACTAAGGTAGCATCCAGTAACTCCCTGACCTAAGAGAAGAGAACAGGAAATCTGGTCAAGCACACACACCAATCACTCTCAGTTGTGAGAGCAACTGCCTTGACACGTGTAGCGCTTCGGTAATTGGCTCTATGAGCTGCTTGAACAGGGGGCAAAAAAAGTCAGTTAGTTTAAATCTAAAATCGCAACAGCCTACAGTTATAAGCTGGAACACAATTAGGCTTTGGTTTGGCTCAATTACGATTAACCCTTCAATGAAATCAGCAGTTTCTATGACAATGGCACACCGATGACATGTAGACTAGGAAACAGCACATGGCACATAAAATTCAGTCCCTTGGGAGTTGTTTGAAAGAAAAAGGTCCAAGGACAACCAGCTTGGATGGTCTCCCAGTTCAGAACGGTGCAATTAAAAGCACTTACTACTATATACTTAAGTGGCAGTTGTTAAATTGAAAGAAAAGAGGCGAACCAAAATTCCCGGCGTGGGTGGAATTGCTGTTGTCATGGTTTATTGTCGTTGTTGACCGTGGCGTGCATTAGCAGTCGCACTGCCCTGATATTTACTCCTGTATAATTTACCCTTGTCAGACTCAATGTTTGACAGTCACTGCTCTGCCGTGAGTAACATGCGCACTGAACTGAGTAGTGGGTGGTTTAAAAATGTCTGTTTCTCAAGTATGTGCGTATATATGTGTGAATGTGTGACCGCCCGCTTTTATCCCTCTTTTCTGCCTGCCAATCCTCCTACGGACACTCGCGGTTTTCTGAAACTAGAGCAGCCCTGCCATGTGTCGGTACTAACTTTTGTCTCGCTGTTTTTTTAGCCTCTGGTGTGCTAACATTTACTCTCAAATGATCATCCAAATGCTTGAATTTGTTCTGCTGCGATGACACTGATTGGAGAGTACACTGGTTCAAATGAACCCAAATGTCATTCATTTCCTGGTGCAAACATTTGTTCAAGGGTGCTCCATTTCCGTGGAGTGCGCTCACCTCACATCATGGAGAGATGTTTGGGATGGCAAGTGTGGCAAAATTAACTGCTAGTGAAACAATGGGCCATGTCTGAAAAAGAGCATTAGTGTACACACTGAATGTTGGTTGCTGTTTTTTTTTTAAATAGCATGTGAAACTAGTATGTCAGAGATAATGACCAGTCAGCAACTCATCTTCAGGGTTTATTTTTGTGATTATGACTGTCTGACTGTACATTATGCTGCTTATTATACAGCTACTTTCCAAGGAAATAAATAAGTAGACATGAAATATTGATTTATTTTATTATGTGAGAGGAAAGGCACTTTGGAGTCAAATGAGATATACAAAACTAGCACAGATGCTAAAAATCCACACAGATGCCAAAAAACCATGCGTTACAAATCAGTAAAAGCTTTGCTCATCCTCCAAACATATTTTAAACGGAAACTTTAACGACACTGGCCTAAGTGATTAATGACAAAATGTTATTTTTGGGGTGGAGTATGCTACATTGTTGTCACATGACCTCATTACATTAATTTTTACATTTGTGCCCAAAAATGTGTTTAAAAATCACTGTTGATATTACTTGTGGTTCATTTGTCTTTCTTGAAATGTCATTTTGAGTACGAGTCGTACGAATTAGCCACCTCGTAAAATATGTACAAATTGCCGTGAGATCGGGGCGTCAAAACCTGTTGCACAGTATCTCTGGTAAAATGTTTTAATATTTCTTGACATCCTTCTTAAAAGGTCCAGTTGAAAATGTTTACTCTCAAACTGTAACTAGATTCCTAGTTACGGTATATATGAATAATATATTGAAGAATATATTGAAGAAATGAAAGAGATGCAGTGTAACTCTAAACTCAGTTGTGAGTTTCAATCCAGACAGAGGCTGTCAAACCCAACAACCTCATCATCTCAAAACAGAAAATGTCTCTCAGTTACGTACTCAAAAATACTCTCAAAATGATGGATGTAAACTCATCATAGAGGGCTGTGAAGACATTTCACTGGAATTTAATTCATAATTTGTGTTACTATTTTGTGTTGAATTTATGTATATATTTACTTATCTTGAACGTCAATTATCACCTGGTAATGTACGTAGCTAATTACTTGTTAGAGCACAACCATTTTTGTTAATAAAACAACCTAATAGTAATGGAAAATAGTAATGTCTGTCAGTTCACAGATAGTGCAGAGAAATCTGGCACCAATGCTGAAGATAACACCAACATACTTGGATGTGCATGCTTGAACAAAGTATTTTTGAATCTAATTTGTAACCCTGCAAACCTCTAATGAAAAAGACTTGCAAGGATGACAAGTCTATAAATACTTATAGTTTCTGTCACCTCGCTATGTTCAGTTTTCCACTGTGTAGCAAATCAACAACCCACATGTGAGTTAAACCAACGAGAAATGGGATTGTACGTAAAAATTACATTAATCAATTACATTCTAGCAGTCCTAGACTTTTGCTTCAGACAGCAGTGTGTACTGAAATTACTCTTTATTGTAGCTAACGGTGGCTGTGTCTTATTTCAGACAAGATAAGGCCATCTGTTTCAACTTCTGAGGTGCCCCATCAGCAAAGCCTGATTCTTTTTGGATAAAGAAGGACATAAAGAGCCCTCACACAATGCTGACCTTGGCCTATTCCAAAATTACCACCAGCACGCTCTCATTTCCCTTCATTCTTTATCTCACGTCCTCCCAAAGGAGAGTATATACTAAGCAGACCTTTGAGTTTACATAGCAAAGAGCAGAATGATCTCCGATAGCGTGAATGGATCGATGACATTTGATTTGCTTTACCAAGCAAACAGTGATTCATCAGCAGAATAGCAGAATCCATTTAGGCTAGAGTAGAACTACATGAAGAATCAAAAGAAATGGGCAAGCAGAGGGACATCAAAATCAGTTATGATAACACTAAGGCCGCATGTCCACCAAAGCTAGTGTAATGCCACGCTCATCACTTGTCACTTTTTAATCAGCCAACCAATCACAGTGAAGGAGGGGCAGGACAACTAACAACAATAGAAAAGTAAATTTGCTTGTCTCAGAGTATTTATTTATTTACTATATTGAATTGGCAGGCTACCATAACATTGTTATAAAATATAATATCTGGAGAAACATTGGCTGGATCCGAAAGCCTAGGCAGCTGACTTTATGAGGCAATGACTTTGAAAGTACAAACACACAAACTTGCCACCAAACCCAACTTTCAGATGACATCTTTATTTTTATTTTATTTTTAGGCAGCGAAGGATACATCAGGTACCTCTGGAGACAGGAAGTAAAGCAGAATTTGAATTCGAACATGCCTTGATGTCTTCCTGCCTTGGATGTGTGCTTAAATCCGTAATCTTACAATTAAAAAATCATTTTCTTCCTAAAGTAGGCTTTATTTCTTATTTTAGTGATGTTGGGATGAATCGTGAAATATCACATTTCCTCACTCTTTCAGTGCTTAAGCCGCAATATCAATTTGGGTTGTTTTACATGATCCATCAAACCTCTGCACGGCCTGTTTATTTTATCTCGGGTACACTATAATTTGCTTACATGTTCCACATAATGTCCTTTATTTCTTCAAGTGATTCAGCATATGAGAGGACTCCATCTGCATATTGCATAAATGCTTCATGAGCTTTATCATACGATGCTCTAATCTCTGTTTATCACCTCAGAAGGCTTCAGACATGTGATTCATTTGCTTCTCACCCACTTAGCATTTAATGCTGATCGAGGACATACTGTAGTACGTCTAGCTCTATATAGAACGGCACACAAAGTCTACTATTTTTATTTGAGACAGTGATACGCGTAGATCTGAAAATTGCCTTTCTCTCTGAGACTTTAATCTGCACACACCTAACTCACCATCTCATTGTCAGCGTAGTTCCGCCATAATATACTGCAGACAGATGAAACCCACTGGGAATTGTGGGTAAAGTAAGGTAAGGGGTAGTAGCGCCTCTAATCTGCCTAAGCACCTCTGCCTTCTCTCAGCAGCCAGTCTTTTCATTGCTTTTACCATAATCTGGTATAAACAGAGACACGAACAAATCCAGCACACTGTGTCTCTGTGTGCCGTCTGGTGCAATCAGAATGATTCACTTTCCATTTATCCACAAACCAGCGAGGGACAGTGAAAAAGTATGTCTCTGAGAAAATTGAGCATGCTTTCAGAGAAGAGCAATCAGCGGCCCATTATCAAGCATAAAAATCTTAAAAGCATGCCATTCACTAAGGGAAAATTACCAGGGAAGGAAATGCCACCCTACTCTCTCCTTTAGCGTGATTGATGATTATGTTTCACTGTGCTTGGAGAGAGTGGTCATAGCTTTGAAAGTCAAGCCATTTTAGGGTTGCGCTGACTCACCGAGGGGACAGACAGGGACAGCAAGTTCGCCCTCTACATTTTGAATTTATGTAATATACACACACAGTATGTATGTGTATTTTTCATTTTTTCATCAGCAATGCCCAATGTCATTCAAACATTGTTTCATTAAATAACCAATAGTAAGCATGTTCGGGGTGCTGTCCGGGGAGCAGGCAGAGAGCCCAGCAGACCTCGAGCCCCAGGGGATCAACCCCTAGGAGGCGAGGGCTGGGTAGAGCTTGGAGGCCGGCCTGGTCACTGCGTGCCCCCTGGGAGGAGGGTGGGATGGCTAAATAGCTTGGATGGCAAAATCGGTTTGAAGGAGCGATAGTTGATAGTGGCTTGAGCCTTAACTAAGAAAGCTGGAAATAAGCTAAGTGTAACCCCACTGGGTCCGCTTCCTCCACGACTCGTCCTCACTCCGAGCGGTACTTGAACCCAGGTCTTCGGCATGGGAGGCGGGCGCTCTACCAAGGACGCTAAAGGCCATGACCTCTAGTGTTAGTCGCAAGATCATCTCTTTTTGAGATCAGGGGAGTGAGGTTTACCTGCACAGCACTTACTTGCTGGCCTCTGTTACATAAGCAAGCCAAAGGCGACAGTGGCAAGGAACCAAAACCTGTGTCAGAGAAAAAAACCTTGGGAGGAACATGGCTTAGCGAGGGCCAGTTCTCCTCTGGCCAGGAAACCCGACACCCGGTTCCCAGATTAAGTGGTGTAACGGGCGGTGGAGGGATGCAAAGAACGAAGATACGAGGGAGAGGAAGTTGGCGGTATTTAAAGGGGAAGCTTCAGTTCTCACAGGGTAATTAGGTAACAGGGAGATAGGCAGCAGCTGGTTAATCATTTGTACGTGCTTCTCCCGAAATTTGTTGGTAAACAACATTAAGTGTTGCACAAATTCCAAGTATGGATCACCATAACTGGCCACAAGTCACTTCACTCACTCACATTATTCCTCTGCAGTGATCCACTAAGCAATAATCCACACAACTCCAGACCATCAAGTTTAGTGAGGCAAAAAGTTAAATATGCATGTTTATGGCTGAAATGTAAGTCTGTAACATACGTCTTCTATCCATAATATTGCTTTCTACAGCAAAAAAAGACATCTTGCCTGAGTTAGGAGAGAAATATGCACAGATAAAGCACTGTCTACAAGAAAAAAACAGTTCTAAAAAAATATGTCAGTGGATTTTTATGTGAAGACAACAGGGGATGGAGGAAGCGTTGTCATGGATTATGATCAGAATCAATGGTTCATCAGAATCAACGATTTGCTCAACGATTAATTTTTCCAATCCCCCCTCCTTTGCGTGATGCTAATCTGTGGTGATTGTATACAGCATTACCAGGGAAACAGCTATTTTTATGGCTCCAAAAGCAACACCTAAGGGCAAAGAATTAATTAGTTTTTTTTATTCAAACCAATACAAAAAAAACGAATAAGTGGGTGGGCAATAAGCTAATGTTTCATGTTGATATCAACATAAAAATTAGAGTCAACTCTTTCCTTTGCGAGACAGTAACTTTGTATACGATGGACTTTCAGATTTAAGTTTTTGCTGGATGTTTTCATTCACTTAGAGTTGTGTTACACACTGCATGAAAGCTAATAATCAAAAATCCTCATGTGGATTAGCTGTGAATTTTGTGATCGTTTTTTATCAGCTGTTTGGACTTTCGTTCTGACGGCACGCATTCACTGGTGAGCAGTTGACGTTATGCTAAATCTCTCCAAATCTGTTCTGAAACAAACTCATCTACATCTTATATGGCCTGAGGGTGAGTACATTTTCAGCACTTTTTCATTTTGGATGAACTGTTCCTTGAAGTGACAAAAAATGCATTTTGGGGTCACAGTATGCTTGAAGGTTATTATTGGCTTCCTTTAGGGATTATAATGGCTCTCTGCTCAAGCACATTTATTAAAACTGTGCTGTGATGGAGACAAACACATAAAAAATAATAAAAAAAAACAAGCAAAGAAGCTGCAGCGCAACGCAAAAGAAAGCAAACAGGGTCTGAATTGCGACTGACATAAGGGTCACCAAGTTTTATTGAAGGCTATTTTGAAATATCCCCTAAGTGAGCGATGGATTTGATGAGATTATTTATAATGGTGGAAGGTTATGATGTGTGACCTGCTCTCAGATGAATGTCTTCCAGCCTAAATACACTCACTACCAGTCAAAAGCTTGGAATGTTTCAATGTTTATGAAAGAAGCATAGTATCTCACCAAGGAAACTTGGTATTGCGAAATGTTATGTTGAGCATTAGAGACTTCTTTCAAAAAGTTAAAAAATCTTAATTATTATTTCAAACTTTTGACTGGTTGTGTACTCTGCGCATAAATATTCAGACTATTAATCAATTTTAGCTAATTATTAATACTACACTGACATGCTACAAAATATTCTTGATGAAAATGACCTCAAATATGCATTAAAACCCTGTATCCTCCAGATTAAAACAAAATTCTCAAAAATTCACATGCGAATAAATTAAAAACCACCACATTTACTGGCTAAAATTCCCACAGGAGGTTGGGGTTTACAGTTCATAATGAATCAGGTTGTGAGTTTGAAGGGCATATGTGAAATGAATACTGAAGAGTCATTCTATGAAGTCAGAGATTCTGTAAACCAAATGCATAAGTAAGGACAACAATACGAAAGTGTTTATGTATCCATGTGGGCAATGTTATTTCAATAATAAAAAAATGGTAGCTGCATCAAACCACCCAGACGTTGCCTAGAAAATGTTGCCCTATGAGACTCCTTGCAAAAACAGCAGGAGACTTGTGAGAGCAGCCACATAAAGGACAATGTTCACTTTGAGAGTTCAGTATCTGAAAACAGAGAAAAGGTGCACCAGTCAAACATAACAGAAAGCCTGCATAACACCGGCCTGTAAAAAGAAATATGTGAAGCAAATGTGTGGTGCAAACCTAACACAGCTCAAATCCAACACCTACCCTCAGTGAAAGTGGTAGTTTTCATGCCGTGGGGCTGCTTTTCATCAGCACAGACCCGGTGCAGTGTTAAAACAAAAGTATGAGTGGATAATACAAAATATAAGTCTGTGCTGCCTGAGCTACGGGAACTGAAAAAGGCACAGAAAATAACTTTTCAATGTTGGAATTGTAAATCGGTAAAAATAGAGACAGTCTGAACTTTTTTGCAAAGCTACATCTATATTCACTAGTAAAAGAATACTGTTACAAAGACGGTATCTGCCAAATATCTGAGGTGTATACTGTGTATTGCTGACTTAGGGTGATTTATATAACAATTCAAGTAGTTCCAAAACTTTGTCTCCATCCTATTCAACAATGTCTACTGTGTAAATAAGTCATTTTGCACAGAATGTTTTGACATGTTGCTATAAGATATAATTAGTGTTGGCAAACGATTAATCGCATCCAAAATAAAACGTTTGCTTACAAAATATATGTGAGAGTACTGTGTATATTTATTTTATATATATATATATATATATATATATATATATATAAACACACACACACATATACAATTAAGAAAAATGTTATGTTTATATATTGAATATATTTATATATAATGTAAATTAATATGAATCTAAATATACACATGTATTTAAAATAAAACAATAAACGTGCATTTCCAGATTTAACTGGAACTAGGCATGTACAGTATGTTCTTTACAGTATGGTAGGTTTTCAAAGTACTGAAAATGTATTTTAATTCATTACACTTTATTTTTTATATTTGTCTTTTTTATATTTTTATATTTTGTACTTTATATTTGTCATTTTATTAGTAAATATATAATTTTTATGAGAAATGTTGAAATATGAAAAAAATCAACTAACTGGAAGAAAAAGAAAAGTTAGTAGCAGCCATAAATTCAAAAGTGTATTGCTTTGCTCTACTTCATCTCAAATTTTTAAAAACATTTTATTATGGCTCTAGTTTTAATAACCCCACTTACACTGATGTTGGACGTCAAGATGTTGAAAAAAAAAACCTATGTCTCATTTTTAAAGTGCATAACAATTACAACCAGATCAAAAGAATGCATTCTGACAAGAGATACACTAAATGGTGCCAACTTGAACTATCCTGCCAAGAAAGGAGGGCCATTAGAGTCATTAATCCTTCAAGAGTAAATCCATTATCTTCATTACCCCATAGCCTGCTCAGAATGATATAGTTTCTCACCCTCACACCCAGCTCCACATTCTCTCCTCCGTAAATCTCCATGCCTTCATCCAGCAGACCGATCTCTGAGAAGTACTCCCTGTCCACCACAAAGCAGCCAATCAGTGCCGGACTCCTAGAAATTTACATCAGAGAAATACATTAACTGAATATACACTTATCAACAAAATAAAGGGAACACTTAAACAACACAATGTAACTCCAGGTCAATCACACTTCTGTGAAATCAAACGTCCCACTTAGGAAGCAACACTGATTGATCAGTTTCAATTTCACATGCTGTTGTGCAAATGGAATAGACAACAGGTGGAAATAATAGGCAATTAGCAAGACACCCCCAATAGAGGAGTGGTTCTGCAGGTGGCAACCACCAACCACTTCTCAGATCATATGCTTTCTGGCTGATGTTTAGGTCCCTTTTGTATGCTGGCGATGTTTTACAACCCACACAAGTGGCTCAGGTAGTGCAGCTCATCCAGGATGGCACATTAATGCAAGCTGTGGCAAGAAGGTTTGCTGTGTCTGTCAGCATAGTTTTGAGAGCATGGAGGCGCTATCAGGAGAGAGGCCAGTACAATTGCAGACGTTGAGGAGGCTGTAGGAGGGCAACAACCCAGCAGCAGGACCGCTACCTCCGCCTTTGTACAAAGAGGAACAGGAGGAGCAATGCCAGAGCCCCGCAAAATGACCTCTAGCAGGCCACAAATGTGCATGTGTCTGCTCAAAAGGTCAGAAACAGACTTTATGAGGGTGGTATGAGGGTCCGAAGTCCACAGGTGGGGGTTCTGCTTACAGCCCAACACAGTGCAGGACGTTTGGCATTTGCCAGAGTACACCAAGATTGGCAAATGCCCCACTGGCACCTTGTGCTCTTCAGATGAAAGCGGTTCACACTGAGCATATGTGACAGACGTGACAGAGTCTGGAGACACTGTGGAGAACGTTCTGCTGCCTGCAACATCCTCCAGCATGACCGGTTTGGCAATGGGTCAGTAACAGTGTGGGGTGGCACAGCCCTCCATGTACCCGCCAGAGGTAGCCTGACTGTCATTAGGTGCCGAGATGAGATCCTCAGACCCCTTGTGAGACCATATGCCGGTGCAGTTGGCCTTGGGTTGCTCCCTTATGTAAGACAATGCTAGACCTCATGTGGCTGGAGTGTGTCAGCAGTTGCTGCTAGACAAAAGCATTGATGCTATGGACTGACCTGCCTGTTCCCCAGACCTGAATCCAATTGAGCAAATCTTGAACATCATGTCTCGCTCCATCCACCAACGCCACGTTGCACCACAGACTGTCCAGGAGTCGGTGGATGCTTTAGTCCAGGTCTGGGAGGAGATCCCTCAGGAGACCATCCGCGACCTCATCAGGAGCATGCCCAGGCGTTGTAGGGAGATCATACAGGCATATGGAGGCCACACACACTACTGAGCCTCATTTTGACTTGTTTTAAGGACATTGTTGGATCAGCCTGTAGTGTGTTTTTCCACTTCAGTTTTGAGTGTGACTTCAAATCCAGACCTCCATGAGTTAATAAATTTGATTTCCATTGATATTTTTTGTGTGATTTAGTTGTCAGCACATTTAACTATGTAAAGAAAAAAGTATTTAATAAGAGTATTTAATTCCTTCAGATCTAGGTTTGTTAGTTTAGTGTTACCTTTATTTTTTTTTAGCAGTATATATATATATATAATCGCCTTATTAAAAAAATAAAAAATAAAAATCACAGTTTGAAAACACTTTGACAATAGTTATTTGCAAGGCTTGCTCCATAAAGAGTCTTTAGAGGACAATATAGTTCCAAGTAACTACCACTAGAGGGCAGTGTGCAGTCAATAAGAGGAACTTTAAAATTATTCTGAGATGAAACATAAACTACAATAAAAAATATCTAGTTATATAAAGTAATATAAAGTTTCTTTCTCCAGTGGCTTCTCTTTTCTTACTAAATATTTAGACAAAACTGTACGCCAACAAATACATGTCCAAACTACACAGCACTGCCACAGAGGAGAACATGTTTCATGAACAAGCAGCTGGCTGTCTGTAGCTTTACAATATTATGGTATAAATATTGCAAACAGCACGCACTGATATTTCTTATTCGATCTCATTATCAATCTGGCCTAAATACGGCTCCTCAACCTATTATGCTGCACATTAACTACTCTTAAAAATAGCCAAGCCTTATAAAGCCACTGGCATAATGCCCAGTTTAAAGGTGGAGGTCTTTAATTGAATAAAACCATGGAGCTGTGGGATTGTTATGAAGCTGTAGAGGAGATGGAAAACCTCTGGTCACCGTATAAGGGCTTTTCAGGGGGACAGAGCCTATATAATCACTGCAGTAATGGCATATTTCAACACAAAACTCATCCAAAAAGGAGGGGGAAACCATCTAGTATTCGTACATGTGACCACAGTAAATCTGATTTAAACTTCAGGGGTGACCATAAACAGGACATTTTGCTTTGAATATTGTAACATTCACTCTTTTGGATTATTATGGTTATTACGCCTTACAGAATTCCAGCTGCTGCTTTTAACAGTGCATGCATGAACTAAAACACTACATGAAGCAGATAAAAAACATAATTTAAACACTGAGTATTATACATTTTAATTCATGCAAGGACACAATAACTCCAGCGTTTATGGTGTTTGGCTAAATAAACATTATGGATTTAATTATTTATGAAAATACGCTGTAAAAATTTACTGTACAAACAAACAAACAACTGTTTGCATAAATTTACACTTGCATCTTCTGTAAATATTCTAATTTATCCCAATATCTGTGCTCAACAGAAAAAATAAATAAATAAATAAAAATAATGACAATTATTTCTTTCTTTATTTATCATTTTTGGGTGAACTATCCACATGAGTGAAACAAGTACAGTTAAACGCATATAATATAAAATTATGCTTTTTAGTCAACACATCAGAATATTAGTGCACTTCTTTAAGGATTAACAAACATGTAAAGATGAAGATATGATATTTAGCATTATTACAAAGTGCACTTTTAAGAAACAGTTGTTTTAGTGGTATCTGATTTCATTATTATTATTATTCATAATTTTTTTAATACTTTGAAGGCATAAAGTACACTACAAGTGCACATTGGATACAATTAAGTGCACTTCTTTTTCACAAAGGACATAACATTTTGGGTCATGTAGGTCTTTTTTTAGCACAAGGAGATTTACAATGTGAGGAAATAATTTGTTATCAACACAATGCATTTGAAAAATATTCCAAACTCTGTTATACAGTTGCAATACACACTGTACTAAAAGAGAAGCATATGCTTAAACTAAAAGCCAACATGTTATTTAAGAAGTCAGTTCATGCAAGTGAAAAGGGTGAGTGAGTGTGTGTGAAGCTTTGCTTCTGCTTCAAAGAAACCATAAACATGAGTTATTCAACATTTGATTTTCTTTTGTTTGAAAGCAAGGCTGATTGCTTGTAGGGCATTTGTTTCTTGGATAAAGCACAATTAGTTTTGTTCCCATAACCACACTGAGTAAATGCAGGCAGCATGCTGGAAAGTTCTCTCGGCTGCTTCTGCCTCCTACAGCTTAAAGCAATTATCTTTCACCGTTTCCAACAGACATTTCAGGTAAAAATGAACCACGGTGGTCTAAAGACTGCCAGGTTCCCATTGTTAAATATACATTAGCCATAAATGGTGGACTTTCATTTACTTGTGCTCGGTGAGTTGGGTAGAAGTTTACACACACACACACACACACACGTCCCGTGAATCCAGCTGTAATGTTGATAGCTAAATGACTTAAGGTTAAGCATAACTCTTTACTGCAGATTTCTGGACGCCTTCCATCGGTCTAATGGTTCATTATGAAAATGTTTTTGTATGTGCATGTTCAAAGCAGACAATCTGTACTTTTAATGAACTCACATCGGGCCCTTTGTTTATGACAAAATATCCATGATGTGTGCTCTAACTTAAAACTTAAGGCTTTTAGCAAAGCAACGCTGCACATTATATACAGTGTGAGAATGAAATAGAAACATTACACACGTACATATATGCATAACATCCTACTGAAAAAGCACTGAATGTGCACTTAAAGTGCATTTAAAATCTTAAAATTTATATTTTTTAAAATCTGTATTTACTTCAATAAAAGGCAACTTAAGTGTGCTTGAAGAGAGATATTTTATGACTGTCTCTTGACACACTTAAGTTGACTTTTAAAAAGTGCGCATGAATGAAAAGTTTTACTTTAAGGTACATTTTTATCAAGGTACATTTTGAATGTACTAAACATCATTGCAAATACATTTAAATAATAATAAGTTCTCACAGAAATGAGATTAAAGTCATTTTAATTTACCTTGAATGTTTGTACATTCGTTACGCAATAGAACTAAATATAAATTACATATAAAGATGCACTTAAGTGGGAAAGGGCACTGAATTGATTATATACTTAAACCACAATACATTTACATTTAATTAAAATCGGATAATTTAATTTTGTTTAATTGGAACATGCAATATTCTTTTTTTTTTAAGTAGCTACTGAACACCCTGATGTCCATCATGTTTCACACTGAACTGAATTCATCAGCATGAACACTATTTCTCAGCTTCATGTGATGTATGTTTTTAGGCATGGTTCTTTGCTGAGTCTGCTCTTAGTTGAGTCAGGTAAAAGTTATGTCTTCCAGATGACTTAAAGGAGCACGGGGTCACTCCAGAAACATGGAGGCAGGCATCTCTCTCATGACAGCACGGGCAAATATTTGACTGCTCAGTTAAAAGTGTGAGCTTGCATATGTCTCATATACACGTCAAGTCAGAACTATAAAGATCTAACAGACCATCAGTTAATGTTGTGATGTGAAATGCTGCATGTATAAGAAACAACTTTATCAATAAGATGTTTTTAACTCTCAACTATGTAATTCGGTTAAATGTCAAATCCATATTACTTGGTTATGGCTGTTGGTCAAAAAATGTCTTGATGATGGATTTGTTTTTTACAGACATGCAGCTTTTCACTTCACACGACTATTATCTGATGGACTGGAGTGGTGTGATGTTTTTATCAGCTGTTTGGAGTCTCATTCTGACGGAGGTGAGTACATTTTCAGCAAATTTTTAGTTTTGATCAATCTATTCCTTTAAGGTTCGTGAAAATAATGAATCAATATTTCTAATTTCGCTACTACAAGAAAAAAATTTAATTGCAGTATTTTTCTGAAGTGGTTATGCTATACATCCCCTGCATGGTCAACAGTGCTATAATCAGTCTATATCATGGGGAAGTGATGTCATGAGCATGGATTATTCAAATAATGGACCGAATTAATCAAAGTAGAAGAAAATAATATATACACAAACACCAACAGATCTTTATCCCTCCCAAATGAATTTTAGAGTGCATCTATATAGATAGATATAGATAGAGTCAGGGCTCTGTGGGTACACTGCAAAGTACAAAGTATATTGAGACCAGAAACAGAAGCTCACTTTGCCGATTCTAGTTTTATGAGGGTTAAACTAGAGTGCACTGTAATATCACCACAAAGTATGCCTGTTAGAAGCTTGCCAAGGCTATAAGCCATTATAAGGAGTGAGACCTTACTAATGACTAATGTTTTTTTTACAGAATTGTAAAATACAACTATATTTTGTGAATAACACTTTAAGAAGCTACAACTCATAATAAAAGTAATAGTTATTATTATTTTCTGTGTAAGTTATGGTCCTATAATCTGTGTGGCTGTGCAATGATGATTAATAAAAGAAACAGATAAAATAATAAAACAACAACAAAAACAAAAATAAATAAATAATTAATTAGCTAATTAAAGAACATGATTAAAAAAAAAGACTAGCTGTGGACCAAGAACAATGTATGAAAATTGTTAAGATATGAACATTTGACACCAAACAGTTGCCATTGACTTCCACCAACATTCATCAAAATATCAGCAGCTTGAGGAAAAGGATGCGTAAATGAGGACTGAATTTTCATGTTTAGGTGAACTAGACCCTTTTTAGTATAGTATGTTTGTTAAAGGGGTCATACGGCGGGATATGCACTTTTTCAAGCTGTTTGGACTGAAATGTGTGTTGGGAGTGTGTGTACACAACCATTCTATAATGATAAAGATCCACAAGTATTTTTTATTAAATTAAAAGAAGAATAAGTTACCCCTTCTGAAATCAAGCCATTCTCAAATGCATGTGGGTGTGGCGTCACACGACAGAGGCCACTCCCACAGTAGTTGATTGACAGCACAGTGTCACACAGACTGAACTGGTGTCTTACCTCAGACCTGCCCTGAGTGAGCCGTCATCAGCCCGAGATGCAGAGACAAACATGACTC
>JAUCMU010000125.1:28706106-28724265 GCA_032275025.1 Enteromius treurensis
TGAAAGTGTCACCAAAGTTTGTTAACACTGGTTAAATCTAACAAATAGTTTGTGCCCGATTGGACCAAACGCTACAGACAGGACAATTGTTCGACGGCCTCCGTGGCCGGTACAGGGTAGGCTGAGAGTTCAATGGCCTCTGTGGCCGGTATACGGCAGGATGAGAGTTTAAGGGACTCCGTGGCCGGTACAGGGTATGTTGAGAGTTTGAGGGCGGCCTCCGTGGCCGAAACTGGGCAGGATGCTTTGGGCTGTGACTCTGCAACAAAACAGAGGAACGGCTCTCCTGACCATGACTCAGGGAAAGGACTAGGTAACGGCTCTCCTGGCCGTGACTCGGGGACTGGACTGGGGAATGGCTCTCCTGGCCGTAACTCTGGAACTGGACTTGTTTTAACGGAGTATCTCCGTCTCCTTCACTGGAGCTCATGCAGGCTGCATTTGGGCTTGGGTTAGCAGCGGCAACAAGTTTCGTGTTAACGTGTAGATGTAAGGTGTTTCATAAGCTTAGAGTTGCCTGAGGTAGACGTGGATAATATATTTTTCCTGGGCATAGTGTTCATGATACATATACATTATTGCCTTTTTGACGAGGGAGAAATAGTGCTGATGCTTCCAGTTTGAGAACACTATCTTTTATTTTCCCTGGCTCGTCGCCATTATCGCTGTCCAGTGCGTTCAGAGGTAGTAGAAGTCAGAGTGTCAGTTAGTTTGCAGTGAGACACTATGGGCATTGCCTCCCCCGACCCAGCCAATCATCATCGCATTTGCAATCCAACGCTTGACATCTTACATGTCATTCAACCAAATTTTACTAACGCGCTAATTAACATTCTCAGTAACCATAGCGGCGTTGCAAGTATTGGGAAAATAATTAATTAGATTACTCCGTTACTGAAAAAAAAAAACGCCGTTAGTAACTCCATTGTAATTAAACGCCAATACTCCCAACACTGGGTGTGCGTGTTTGTGTGGTTGGTCACTTCTCACTGCTGTGTGTGTGTGCATGTTGGAGGGGTTAAATGCAGAGCACAAATTCTTAGTATGGGTCACCATACCTGGCCACAAGTCACTTCACTGATATATTGTCTGTTCAGTCAAAACAACTACAGCTGCAAAATAATAATAAGCTGTAGATTTTGTCTCTTCGACAGACGCGCGTCTCTTTTATAATTAATATTATTGTGAAGTGAGATGAATAAAGAGTGTGTCTGTCTTGCGGAACGGACTCTGTTGTGGGGGGTTAATGAAAGTGTGAATCTCTCACTTGTTAACACGGAGAGAGCAGCTAAAAGTTGCTCAGCAGGTTTTGCTAAAGTGTTTTAGGACAAATGCCCCCATTTTGGCATACAGAGTTTGACACACAATATAATACGCTTTCGTTTTTTTTCAAGAGGCGGCAGCTCGAGAGACAAAGAAACATCCAGGTTACGAACGTAACCCACGTTCCCTGAAGGAGGGAACGGAGACGTAATTTTTGAAAGGAATGCACTATATCGATAAGATATGGATATAAGTGAAGGGAAACACAGCCTTCTGGCTGACTGTGGAGAATGTTAAAGCCACAACCTCTGGTGAAGGAAATCCAGAGGAGCACAGTCGTGACTGCCTCCGCTCTGAGTCCAACTGCGGGGCAGGAGGAGAGGTTCGCCTTGGCATCGGGGAACCGTTAGAGGGCACAGCAGCAAGCCAACACCAGCCAGTCTTCCCGCTACCTGCTTGTCTGGTTTAAGACACAGGAAGACACAGCCTCTTCGCGGAGGTCGTAGAAAGACTGGCGCTCTGTGAGCCTTTATAAAGGCTACCAGTCCAGTCCCGCGGGTCCGTTGACAGCTTCCCAGATCAAGTTGCTGCAACGACGAGACAGCATGAACTCGAACAGGAACTCTGGATGGTTTCTGAAGATTCTCTTCCAGCATACTCAATGTCATCAGACGAGGCTCCGAAAGCGAAAAGCTGCATGCGTAATCCAGCCATGCCTTCTTATACTCACGCTGTGATAAGATGCACCTGGCTGTTATCATTGCACGCCAATTTGCAATTGACCTTTTCCAAAGGATTCGAAGACGAATGGTCTCTAAGCGAGATCCCATATGTAACATCGAAGTGATTCGGCTGAAAGGGTAAACAAAAATCAGCTGAATGCAAATTCAGTTAAATAATCTAATTCCATTTTGTAATGCTTAAATATTCAAAACTTTTAGTTATCAATAATTTTTGCAATAATCAATATATTTGCTATCAATAATACTATCAGTGTTGATTTTTTTTCTGTTTAATATTTTTTGGATACACTACCATTTACATTTTTAAATGATAATAATATATATATATCTTTAATTTTTGCTTATTTAAACATTTTTGCTAAAATAATAGCATCACAAAAATCAAGGGTTATAATGTATTTAGACCGTTTTAGCAATCAAAACAGTTTTAGTAACAGAGCTGCAAAACTGCAAACATCATACAAAATTTATACTAAATAAAAAGGCTCATATAATATTTAGTTTGACCTCCTGTGGTCTACAATCAGCATTTTCAGAAGGTTAGGCAACTTCTTTGCTGACCATTTATTTAAACATGACTTCATCTTCATCTGTTCCGAGCCCTATTCTGTTTTCTTTACATGGATTTTGCCTGAAATACTAACAAAATAGACAAACAGGACCTTTTTGGTAAATACGGTGGTCTTTACAATGATAGAAAATGTTTTGATGTTCTTGGGAGGCTGGAGTTTATAACAAGTGGGTTTTCAGACCCAGGTACTCAATAGCAATTTGGCTTCATGGAGAGAAAAGAACAGATGTGATCAGATGTGAAGGAGTTCTTTATGTTGCTGCCAGCAAGACACATCCAGTAATTACAGGCTATAGAGTAATTATGTTTTTCCACACACACCTCTTTCAAACCCTGTCAAAATAGAGTCCTTGGTGTAAACCGTTTGTTGCCATGCTTTCAGCCCATAACAGACTGTAAGAAATAAATAAAAAATGTCAGGCTTTACATTACACTAATTTTAAGCAGCATTTTTATACACTACTGGTCAAAAACTTTGAATAATTACGTTTTTTTATTTTTATAAAAGGTTATAAAAAGGTTTATTTATTTTTTTGTCATAGTATGTTCTGAAAAATTCTGAAAAAATAATAATGTTGTGACATTATTTTTAACATTTAAAATAACTGTTTTCTAATGATATACATTTTAAAATGTTTAAAGGTTATTTTGGTGATGATAATGCAAAAAATTTTTTTGCATCATTGCTTTAATCTTTAGTGTCATGTGATCCTTCAGAAATCATTCTGATTCGCTGATTTGATGCTTAATATTGGTGCTCAATTATTAATGATGTTCTTATAATAAGTGCTAAAAGCCATTTCAATCTTTTCCCAAAATTCTTTTAGGAACAGAAAAAAAATATTTAAAACACGTATAAATGTGTTTTAAAAATAAATAAATAAATAAATAAAAGCAAAATTTGAAAATACTTTTATGTAACATTTGATCAATTCAATATATCATTGTTAAATATAAGTATTAATTTCGTTGGGACGTCATAGGTTGGTTACATCACTGGCCAGGAAGCATATAAGCACATGGATTGCTGGCGGCAAACTAGCTCCTGTCATGCAGCAGAGCGCCGGCAGGGGATACCAAAAGTGTGGTGTCGAGACGCAGCGTCTTGTTCCTTCAAGGAACTACGGTTATATACATAACCTTGAGACGTTCCTTTTTAGGAACTCGAGCTGTGTCACGAGACGCTATGGGAACGAGATGCCCACACCCCAAGACTTTCAAATTCCGTGCCTAGTGTGTGTTTGTGCACAGCTAAGGCATGAGAACAAAAGAGCCTGGAGTGGCTCGCAAGTCCAACCTATAAAAACTGACAAAAGTGTGAGGGGTGGACCACCCCATAGCGTCACATATGTCGGCCATCGAGACCCCTGCTAGCAGGGCCTTCGAGGGCGCCACACCGCATGTTGAGTGCTTTCTGACCCCTTGCCTTGGAGGGAGACCAGAGGACTCATAAGATGTATTAATAGCATCCACTAACCATCAGCTCAAAGTCTGTTTGGTCGCTGGGAACCCTTTCTTGGGTGGACGAAAGCATACAAGCAACTGCTCAGACTTTCTCCTCAGGGCAGCTCTGTGGAAGTATGCATTTAGTGCTCGCATTTGACACATACAGTTCAGCTTCTGCTGGCCAGGCTCCCCAAAAGGAGGAGTGTTGAAGGCCTGTAGTACTACTGGCTGTGGTGTGACCGTAGGTACCTTAGGACTGTAACCAGCTCGCGGGTACAGAAAGGCTTTGGCCATACCAGGCGCAAAGTCAAGATGTGTAGGGGCCACTGATAGGGCCTGAAGGTCACCAACTCTCCTCAGAGAACACAACGCTAGCAGTAGTGTGGTCTTTATCGTTAGCAAATGATCTGAGATTTCCTCTATGGGCTCGAATGGTGGCCCACAGAGGGCCTCTAACACTACAGCCAGGTCCTAGGTTGGTTCCCGGGAACGTACCGGAGGCCTCAACCTCAGCGCACCGCGGAGGAAACGTATGACCAGGGGTTCTTTATCCAGTGTATGTCCACCGAGAGAGGAGTGGTAGGCCGATATTGCTGCCACGTAAACCTGGGGTGGAGTGGGTGACCCCGGTAGAGAATCTAGAGAGAATTCCAGCACTGTACCAACTGGGCAGTTGACTGGATCTTGTTGGTGTTCTATACAACAAGAAGTGAAAAGTTTCCACTTCCAGCCATACAGTATCCTCGTGGATGGAGCTCTGGACTGGGGTATGGTCTCAACAACCTCGGTTGAGAGACCTGCTGCTAAGAGTTGTGCCCCCTCTCTCACAATCTCAGCCGCCAAAACTCTGGGCGAGGGTGCACTATGGTGCCCCTCGCTTGTGAGAGAAGATCCCTCCTGATCGGTATCTCCCACGGAGAGCCGTCTAGAAGGGATATCAGGTCCGAGAACCATACTTAGTCTGGCTAGAACGGCGCTACTAGCAGTAGACTGACCACGCCCCGGCGCACTCTCTCCAGAACTCTGCCTTGAAAAACACTCTCCACAGAACACAGAAATGTAGATGGCTCTCAGTGAGAGGGATCTGTCCCAGGCCCACACCAGGATCTGGTGTGCCAGCTTGTACAAGGGGCGCGACCTCAGACCTCCTTGGTGGTTGATGTTGTCGGTGCACACTAACAAGTGTCTGTCTCTTACGTCTGTGAGAAAATATTTGAGTTCCTTGAACACTGCCAGCATCTCTAAACAATTGATGTGCCAAGTAAGATGGCGATCTTCCCACAGACCTCGGGCTGAGCCACCACTCATGATCGCTCCCCAACCAGTGAGGGAAGTATCCGTCGCTAGCGCTAGGCGGCAAGTCGGAGCTCCCAACACTGGGCCCTGTTTTAGAAATGCAGGTTTCCTCCACATGTCTAAGGCACGTACAGCAAGGCGTGACACTTTGACATTTGTGAATGGGATTTCCCCTCAGTGATACATCTTTGTTTCTGAGCCACCACTGTCGGGGTCTCGTGTACAGCAGGCCAATAGGTATCACGTTGGACCCAGCTGCCGTAAGGCCTAGCAATTTTTGAAACTGCTTGACAGTAAGTGACTGGCCTTCTTTTACTCTCGCGACTGCAGTGAGGATCAAAACTACTTAAGCGGGTGTGAGGAGGGACCACCTGGATGGCCTCCTTTCTTAGAAGAGTTTCTATTTCTCGTTCCATCACCAGAGCCTGCGCTGAATTCACAATAGTGGACAGCACACCCGCGAATTGTGGCGGGGACTGCCCAAACTGAATTCTGTATCCTCCTTCTACAGTATGCAGGACCCATTGAGACACATCTGGCAGTAGTTTCAACGCTGCTAAATAGTCTACTAAGGGAACCAGCCTACCGAGGCTGGCCTCTGTTGTTATTGGAGGAACAGGCAGAATGTCTCGACACAGCCCACCCTCAGGTGAAGCTGCGACCTGTCCCTACTGAGAGCCTGGTTGCAAACATCTCATCCCCGTTATGATGTTTTCGGGCTGGGGAAACTTAGCAAGGTGTGTAGACATGCACCAGCCTGACCCGCTGCCGAGTACCCCCTGCCCACCAGCGCAGATGTAGTTTGTGAGCGACTTGGAGGGCAGGGAAGGAGCCTTTAAAGTCGATACCGTTGCACACCTCAGTGTGAAGATCAGGAAAAAACGGCAGGCTCCTTCTTGGAGATGGTTGCCGAGCACGCAGAAACCTCTCATTCAGTTTTCTACGCTGCGGCTCGGCTTTTACTTCGGCTGGCCAATCGATCTTCAACTTGGCTACAGCAGGAGTAACCACCTCCAAGAGCTCCTCATATTGGGGTGAGGACGAGACTGTAGTCTCCTCAACGCCCACCATCTATTCACCCTCGGATGAAGAGAGGAGCAGTGCTGCGGCACCCTGACGAGGGAAAGTAGCAGAACGCGCTTCCTTCCTCGTACGGCTAGCGCCCGATCCTGATGCAGAGGAGCGAGATAGGGACTCATCCGTCTCGGACTCTTTGCAATCAAGATCAGTTTGTGATCCCCACGAACTTCACCGCCGGGACCAGCGCCGCAAGGATCGCTTATCAAGGTTCCCTCATCATCAAAGAGAGCCCTCCCGGAGCGAAGCACATGCAGCGCCATTCTCTCACAATGCCTGCAGCTCTCCTCATTATCTGGCTGGAGAGCTGCTTTTGCGTGTCTCGCTTCCATGCAGGCAACACAAAGAGTTTGTGTATCCTTGGGGAGGATAAAACGTTTGCACGGCGGTGCACACACACTATGTTGTGAGCTGCACTCACCCCTAGATTTCTTTTGCTTTGACATTCTTTTTTCTTTTTCTTTTCTTTTAAAGACAGAGACACTTTTAAGCTATATACAAACACACGTTCAACACATTCCTGGCCAGTGACGTCACCCGCCTATGACGTCCCAATTCCTCATTGGCTGATTCAACACACGATTCAGAGCTGTTACGCTGAGGGCGTTTCCATAGCGTCTCGTGACGCAGCTCAAGTTTCTGAAAAGGAACTATTTTTAACAATGATAATAATTAAAATAAATATTTATTGAGCACCAAATCAGCAATAAAAAAAATGTTGAATAAAAAAAAGTTAAACTGTAATCATTTAATATTGTACTATATTTTTCATCAAATAAGTGTTTGCTTGCCTTGGCAAACAAACAAAAATGTAGTTTACTTGAAGTACATTATAAATACCAAGGCAATCATCTTCTCGTCCGAATTTGTTTTTGAGAACTTACTGCTCTTGTTTGACTCCTCGGAGAAAACACCATGGGTATATATCAAAACACTATTAAATTAGCATCATATTTCAGTGAGAAATGAACGCAGGGCATCTGCTGACTGCAAACATTGATTTGTGCTCAGCAATCACATTATTTCACGCAGGCATTGGCTGCGACAGTAAGTAAAGGACACACAGACTGTCAGACACTCACCCTTCAGGTCTGTAGTCTGGGATGGCTCTGTCCATAGAGAGGCGGTCGCTGAGGTAACCGTTGTAGCCATAATACTGAAACATCTTGAGGGCCACTCTGCGGCTCTCCGGCCCCAGATCCTGGCCCCAGTGGTTGAACAAGGACGAGTCGGAAAAAGATCGATCTAGCTGATTGTCATCTCCTTTCAGCGGGGACTCTGTGAGGGTCAAAAGGAAGAGATGGTTGGCGTTCCCGTGATAATGAAACGTGTCAGAGGACAGAGGCTAGAGAAGGGAAACGACACTGAGCGCGTTTACATTCAACAATTGTGCTTACTAACAGTGAGTAAATGCCTTCACTGATGTTCGTTTACTAGGCAAACCCTTGTGAAAAAGATTTATGCTTAAATGTATTGGACTATTCAAATCATAAAAGTATAATTTTACTTACATGTACTTGCTTCTTCAAGATAAAATAATCACATAAGCTTGTGTGTGTGTGTGTTTCTCGTCCTGTTCCCCATGATACTGATGGCTGGTTCATGGCTTCAGGGGCATAACTTTCACACCTCTCTCTTTCTATCATTCTCCATTTCTCTTTTTTACGATAAAATAGATTATTTTTGAAATTCAACACAGCTTTCTTGTGTAACCTTTTGCCCTTTAAGCTCCCTATATATGCAAATAGGGAATGACATAGTGGGCATTGCAAAAGTTGTTTTAAAATGCTTGAAAAGCACATTTAGTGAGGTAAAAACTGCAATCTTGTAATGGTAATTGTATGTTCTGCCCATTATAATACAATAAAATAAAAATTCTATAAGCATCTGTCTTTTTTTCTGAAACTTCTCTGACAACATATTACCTACAAGTAGGTAATATGTGTGACAATCTAATGAAGTTTTAAGTAAGCCAGTACAGTGAAAGGTTTTGTCAAACAGCGGCAGCTTTTAGCGGAATAGCTAACACCTCAGAAAAGGTATTAGATCATAAAGGACCTCTAGTTCTCACATGGTTTGATGGCCTTTTAACTGAGTACAGATCAGCTTTGCCAGATCAGCTCACATGGTCCAGTAAAAACCATCCCTAGAGAAAAATAAGGGAAAAAAAAACATTTTAACTCAAACTCTACTCACTGCTGCTGTGGGATGGTGCTTTGCAAATGATTTGCAAAAAAAGGAGAATATTATACTGAGCGAAAACAATATTCTTACATAACACTCCCTTTGTGCATGAGTCTCTGCTCTGTGTTTCAATGTCACTTTGATTGACCTCTGTGCTTGACTGTCGCTTGTGACCTTTCCACATCTAGCAGCGTCAGCCACGCACTTACATGCAGCGGTTTGTAGCTATAAAATAGAAAGCAGAGCTGCACTCATACATATTTAATGAATGGATACTATATTAAGGGACATTTTCAGCTCAAGCTCAAGTTTCTTCCAACACAAAACATTAGCAGTAAAAAATTATAATAGAGACCTAAAGTGTTTAAAATATTTTTTTTCATGGTTAGCCCATGCCATAATTAACAAATGGAACCTTATTGGGAAGTTTCACCAAAATATCTTTCTTTTGACCTTTCAATTGATAAATTGATGATTGAATGATTGATTGATTGATTGATTGATTGATTGATTGATTGATTGATTGGTTGGTTGACTGGTTGGTTGATTGATCAACAGTCATTCCAGTGTTCCAGAAAAAAAAATCTTTGACAACTGAGTGAGAAAAAGAAATGCACATGAATGCGAATGAACATGCTGGTTTCCATAGAAGAACACTAATAATGTAGTTATTTTTGTTGCAATTGTTGCAATTTCTCATTAAATTCCATCCACATTCAATGTATAGCCCTATATGCTCAGTTATTTCTTTCCATCCAAAGATTAGAATTAAATGTACGTGCAAAACTGGAATGCTAAATCTCTCTGAAGATCTGTTCTGAAGAAGAAACAATCTTATTTACATCTTTTTGGTGCTTTTGATAACCCCAATATTTCAGACTATGGGAACCAAATCCATGATGAGGAAGTCATATTGTTGTGAACTAGATTATTGCAACCTGGACCTATGTGAATACATGACTGCAGAGTCCCCAGTCAGAAAACTGATACTGAGGGGGTCAGTCTGGATCACTGACGGAATCAAATATGGCTCTGTTGGAGACTGGCTACAGAGAGCACAGACACCCACCCAAACAGCAGCTCTGAATAAACATTGGAGCCGTGCTGCTAACATGACTCTAGACTGCAGCAGGCTTTAAGTACTAGCGCAGGAATGTGATTTATTGGACCCTGTGCACAAACACGCAGTATCTGACTGCTGAAATGAAACACAAATATACTGTATTTCTACTTGCTAGTAGAAAATTAATTCTGTTTTATGTGTGAACGCTTTCTGTACTTCCGCTTTCAGCTTTCTATATTAAGACCTTTTTAATAAAACTCTCTTAAGACATTGCAAAATGGATCTCAAAATCAAACAGATTGGGGGTGGCTAGGTGGTGTTCTCAACAAATACAAGTGGTTTTAGAACCAGGAATATTACTACAGTGCAAATTATTATGAATGGAGATGTAGTTATTAATGCATGGACCAGTAACCAATGAAAAACCAGTGCTATTAAATGATTAATCGTGATTAATTGATTTAGGCAATTATATACTAAGCACTCAGATATCATTTCAACAACACTTAAGCTTTAACTAACTGTTTCGTAAAATGTGATGTGTGTGTCAACAAATCAGATTGGGAAATCCATTAGGGAATATTAAAAAAATAGTGTGTACATCAATATATTGCTCATACAGGTGACAAAAAGCTGATTTATCTGATCTCCCCAACTGTGTGTTGCAGCTATAATGTGCTGGCTAATAAAACGTGTAACTGTCATTTGGGAAATGTACAATTTGATGGCTATGTATGCATTATTCTTACAGCAGAGTAATTGTTTTGACAAACCAAATAATAGATGACTGGCCTTGTACAGAGAAAAGTGCTACGTGTCATGAAACAGAAAGCAGCATTGACAATGTCTTGTTAAAATTCTTTTCAACCTGCATTGTACATTTATTTTGGCAGTGTTTGGTGTACAGGATGGACCAAGGACTGCTTATAAAAGCAGTCACTAAAAAGCCATTCTTAAATTGACAAGGTCTTTACACAACGAGAGTAAACAAACAAAAAAGTAAAAAATAAAAATCATCAGTCAGCTTTCATGCATGAAACAGATGTCACTTGCTTGTCAGATAGTACAAAATTAATTCTGTCACATGCACAAAATTACAAATTTAAAAACAGCCTGGATCAGAGCAAACCCTCTTTTGGCATTACAAATTACTGTCAGGATTTACTTGAGGCATGCAGTGAAATATTAGCAATGATAAGTCATTGACAGTTATTGCATATGCATTTTTACAAGTTCCTTTTTAGACGCAAAATTGATGAGAACAATTCACGACTAACAAAACAGTGTTCGCGCAAGCAGGAAAGAGAGGATTGAGCGCAGGAGTGATCTTGCACGAGTGCTTGACTTGACAGAGTTTGATATGAGCTCTCGGCCCCGTTTCTTCGCATGTACATCTGTTTTCCTTTCATGGCAATCTTTTACCGGCATCAGTGGTGTGCCTGTTTATTAATGGGACAGATTTGCCGCCATAGATTAAGTGTTTTTCGCGAGCTGGTTGCTGCTGTTGTTGCGGGGCGGAGCATCGCGATGCCGGCTCAGCATCGGGATGTCTATCGGCCATCGGCAATGGACGATGAGATCGTCTATCGACCCAACCCTAATAAAAATAACAACATTTATTCAACAACTTGTCTTCTCTGTATCTCTGCATCACCGTAGCACAATTTAGTTCTGACACACAACCTTGTACACTATTTGCGTCCAGCAGATATTCTCCAAAATGACGCTACAATGATGCAAAGAGGCAGAGAAGAGTATTTGTCACTTCTTAAAATTCAGTGATTAATAATAACATTTTCATTTTGGAATAGAGTAACCCTTTAGCTGATCAGCATGTACTACAGTAGTTAGCCCTTGCAGCTAAAAACATATTTCTATATTGACATCAAATCAAAATCAACATGTGTTTTCTAATTAAACTGAATAACAGCACTACTGTCTTTGTAGTATTGAGCTACTGATAGTTGAGCTGCTTATCACTGAATTTGTTTCATTACTGATGACCTTTACACAGTTATGAACTTTACTGAATTGAATCAACACTCAGCTGATTTAATTTGAATAAGGACACTATTGTCTGGTGAGAGCTGAATTTGGATTTGTTTCCTATCTGATTCTTTTACATGCCTGCTGAATAACATAAAGCTGCTCTTTTTTGTAAAAAGCGCTATGTTAAAAAGTTCACTTGAGGTGACTAGTTGTTATTGCATGCAAAAGGTCACTAATATTTGCATATCCTTGCACGCTGTATACAAAGTCTTCTTCTCCGTTTATAGTCTATCTCTATGGCAGAATTACAGCGCCCCATACTGGTTTGGCATATATACTACATCGTTTTCAGTGGTTTCGTGTTTACGCGATTTTTTTTTAGAAAGAGAAAAAAAAAAGATCGGATAGGGAACGCACCGGCTACGTGTGGACGGAGCCTTAGTTACGACACGATCATAAGAACAAATGTTTTATGTAGCTGAGGGTCAGTGATGTGACAGTATGTCTGGCTATTAATTAGTCTCCTCCCTCAGGAGAGATAAGAATCCACGCTGGTGCCGTCAGGGGTGGCTTTTGTAGACTTCGTAACCTAGGCAACATCTAGTGCCTCGGTCTGCTCAGCATGTTGTCCCAAAGGCTCTTTGTTGATAGAGGAATTCAGTCCGCAAGCATGTAGGCCAGCTATCAGAGCCTTTCAACTCAACAAAAGAGACATAGGGCTTCAAGTGATGGAAGTCCTTTCACAGACATTAAACAGAGCTATGAGAAATGGCAGAATTTCATAAGCAGTCTGAGAATGACCCCACATCAGTGTGTTCTGAGCGCATCACAGCAAGTATACATGAAAAGGTCAGGAGCTCTACCGCAGCCAATATGCTGCATGACAGCGATGAATTCTTCAGGATAAAATCTATGTTAAACGGCTTTCACGAGCCATTTTACTTCATAATGTGATGTATTTCTGAGTGAAACTGGATCTTTTACTGGTGGAAGAATTGTGGCACAGGCTGTAGGTCAAGTTGTATGATCATTATTTGCTTTTATTGCCGCAGCATTGATTACATTAGCGTTAAATTACCTTGTTCACTATTGGCATTTATTCTAGAGGCTAAAATTAACTTACAGTACCAAGTCTCTTCTGCTCACATAGACCACATTCTGACCACATCACCACCTCTTAAAGATACATATTCCTATTTAAATGTCATTACCCAGAAGTCATAACCCAGAAGTCTTTATTCCATCATTAAATAACTGATTAAGATATTTTAAATGAAATTTAAAGAGATTTTTGGCTCTCCAAGTCAACATAACCAAAACTTCAATGCTTATTCAAATTCATATTTAGTAGTGCCCCTATTATGGATTTTTGAAAATGACCTTTCATGCCATGTGTAACACAGCATTAAGTGATGTTTTAAATCTGAAAGTGCACTTTTGGAGAATTAAATGCTCAAAAACACAGCTTTAAATGAAATCCACCAATCACCAGAGGGGGTTGGAAAAAAGTATTGTTGAACAAATCGTTTGGTGGTTATTGAACAAATAAGGTGAAAATAACTGCATATTATAAGAATTTGAAAGTGTTTTTTAACCTTGCATGCATGTCAACCTGTGGTTTGGGACTCCAAAAAACAAAATAGGAACGTTACATAACCCATAATATAGGAACTTTAAACACTGACCAACACATGAAAATACAGTAAATGAAAAAAAATAAAACACAGTAAAATATGTACAGCATTTTTGTCTCTTAAGAAGATTTAGAATAAACTGCTCGGTTTATATGGATTATATTTACGATGCCTTTATGAACTTTTTAAAGCATCAAAGTTCTGGTTGCATGGAGAAACGTATTATGGGTTTGAAATGACATGAAGGTAAGTAACAGAATTTAAATTTTTGGGTGAACTATCCCTTTAAGAGTTCACTGAATATGTCTATTCCTCCCGCATTGATACTTTACATACCAGTGCTATGACAATAATCCAAAAATTTGTTGAATTTCCAGAAAGAAATATATATATTACAGACACTTTCTGTTAGCCATCTTTATTTATTATTATTTCAAGACACTCAATATAAGATGGCTCAAAAATTACTCATAGAGTTATACAAGATTTTGCTCATACAGTCTACCGCCCACCACACACATACTTGCTCTTACATGAATAGAGCCCAGCCCTTCCTGAAACACAAGCATTGAAAGAGGCCCAGAGGAAGCCAAAGAAATAAAAGTGACTTCCTGAATCAGAATATGGATACAATAAGAACAGTTTCACAGAACCAGGAACAATGTGTGTGAGACAAAAAAATAGGAACTAAATAAACAGGATTCATGGATGCTGCAGATTGTGGATAATTGCTACAGGATGAAATTAAGCCACACTGAACGAGCGGTTCATATTTCATCTGAGCTCCTGTGACTCCTCTGCGGTGTCAATCAGATTTCCACGCTGATGACTTGTCTTGTTCTAGCAGGTTGTTAAGCCCCGGCGGCTCTAATCACATGCTTTGTGTGAGGAACATTATCAAACACAGTCAGGTGGGCTGCAACAGGATGGACTTCTACAAAAGGCCAGCTGCATAAAGAGACGTGTCTGATGAATGAGGTGCCAACAATGATTTGGCTCCACACGACTAATGTGCTCACATTTATCAGCAACAGAAATCATTTTCCACACCTAAATATAATCAATCATAGGAATTATAGTAAACAGTGTGTGTTTTGAGATTTTCACTCAACTGTAATTCATTCAACTTTTGTTTTGGTTTTGTTTAAAGCATTGCTTTAAAGCTGATCTTTGGATTAGCTTGCTGATGATGTCATCATAAAATAACAACATTTACTGTCATAGCTTCAACAACTGAATAGTGCAACTTGCAGGCCAAAAGTTTGGAGACACCTTCTCATTCAATGTGTTTTCTTTATTTATATTACCATTTACATTGGTAGATTCTCACTGAAGGCATCACAACTATGAATAAACACATGTGGAGTTATGTACTTAACAAAAAAAGGTGAAATAACTGAAAACATCTTTTATATTCGAGTTTCTTCAAAATAGCCACCCTTTGCTCTGATTACTGCTTGGCATTCTCTCGATGAGCTTCAAGAGGTAGTCACCTGAAATGGTTTTCACTTCACAGGTGTGCCTTATCAGGGTTAATTAGTGGAATTTCTTGCTTTATCAATGGGGTTGGGACCATCAGTTGTGTTGTGCAGAAGTCAGGTTACTACACAGCCCTATTGGACAACTGTTAAAATTCATATTATGGCAAGAACCAATCATCTAACTAAAGAAAAACGAGTGGCCATCATTACTTTAAGAAATGAAGGTCAGTCAGTCTGGAAAATTGCAAAAACTTTAATTGTGTCCCCAAGTGGAGTCACAAAAACCATCAAGCACTACAACGAAACTGGCACATTGAGGACGACCCAGGAAAGGAAGACCAAGAGTAACCTTTGCTTCTGAAGACAAGTTCATCCGAGGTACCAGCCTCAGAAATCGCAAGTTAACAGCAGCTCAGATCAGAGACCAGATAAATGCCACACAGAGTTCTAACAGCATACCCACTGCGAATCAGGCCTTCATGGTCAAATAGCTGCCGGTAAACCAAAGTCACCAAACCTGAACCCAATCGAGATGGTTGGAACCCCAGAGCTGGACCGCAGAGTGAATGCAAAGGAGCCAACAAGTGCTGAATACCTCCCTTTTCTAATGCTGAAAATCTATTTTATCTATCTTATCTTGGCTTCCCATTGCATCGGGCCAAAAACCACTTGTGATCGATCAATTAGGCTATGCCTTATGCCGGTTTCACACCTGTAAGCAGCGTGCAAGCAGTGTGTATGCAGAGCAGGAGCAGCACGTGCCAATTGTGCATTTATACTGGCAGCGTTTTCTAGCTTTGAGTTTACACGGTTCAAACACAGTTTCAGTGGACATACAGTTTAACAGCAAATAAAGTGTTTAAAGTCATTAGTTGTGCCCCAAACCCCTCTTAACCCCCCTCCAACCTAGGCCTGTAAAAAAGGCCTGACTACTTCATTTTGGCATAGACCTATACTTTACTGATTTCAATTTCTATATTGTTCTGTTAATTCTGCTAAACTTTAATTAAAACTAAAACTGTATAAAAACGAAATAAAAATGTGTTCACAAAATAAAAACTAAACCAAAACTAACAAAATATTAATAAAACCTATAAAAACTAAACTAAATTTTAAAGAAAATTTGAAAACGATATTAAAATAAAACAAATTAAAAAATGTAAAACTAATAATTTTGCATTCCGGCATTATAAATACTATAATATACTGTGTTTTGTTTATCTCATCGTAGTGGCTGTTACCACAAAATCGAAGGACACTGTCTTGGGCACTGTGAAAATTAGACTTGCAGATCTGATTCATAAAAGAAGTGGTATGAAAGTCTTGAATATTAACAGTATTTAAGTGTCTGATTTATTTTTATGTTAGATGATATAATGTTTATTGATTTGATGTTAGTTGTTTGATTTTATATATTTATTTTTTTTAAATATAGTGTTGTATTGTTAGTTTAAACATATATAAAAATATAATTACATAATTTATTTAGTTTTTACATTTTAACGTTTAACTTCTATTTGGTTTTATTCCTGTATTCGTTTATTTGTGGCATTAAAATGTATCTAAAGAAACAAATACCTTTTTTTTATTTTTATTAATTATATTTATGTTTACAAATGTTTTTTTAAAGGCATATCTGGCTGGTACAGTCTTTCTCTACCTCAGAGCACATCTCACACTCTCAACTCCGCAGGAGGCATTGAAGTCTCCATCAGTTTTTCCCATCATGCAGATAGAGAGCGGGTCATCAGTTTAGCCCGTGGACTGGGATGGGACATGGGGCAAAGCAGTGAAGATGAGGCAGATATAGAGGACAAAGATACTTTGGAAGAAAGCGCAAAGTCTCTGGCTTTATCACTTTCTGTGCCTAGAGCATGGCTGCCCATCCGTTGCCTGCTGCCGCCAGGACATGAAGACTTACAACGCTCCACCTACTGCTACTACAGATACAAACTCTACAACCAGCAGACCTTCTGCTCTGAACTTAGACATCCCGTTTCAGACGAGAGTGAAGGAGATGAAGGTTTAGCCACAGTGGCATTTCAGGGGAGCAGAAGCGTGGTGCTGAGGAGGAGTCAACCCCTGCGCTGGTACCTGAGGGAGGAGAGGATGGAGGTGCAGGTTTGGGTGACGTTTGGGAAGGAAAAGAGAGTCCGACCTCATAACGCTGACCGTCTGGTGGGCTCTGCTTTTGTGGATCTCTCTGCTCTTTCTGGCACCTTGAAGCACCATCAAACAATCAGCGGTAGATATTTGCTTTCTTTATCTGTTAAGGGGCTTTTTGTGCACTTTAGCTTTTTTTTATATCATATTATGCTGGTTTTATATTATTATATAGTATAAAATCATTGTTATAAAAATCACACGATTACCACATGATAATATCACTGTTAATAAACAGAATATTGCAAGACAAATAAATGTACTATATATACACTACCGTTTAAAATTTTGAGCTTGATCTTTTTTTTTATGGTTTTAAAAAAAGCGTTTACATTTTTTTTAAAATCCAAAATACAGTAAAAACTGTAATATTGTCAAATATTTTAACATTTTGAATGTATTGTAATGTAATGGGATTTTTTCATTCATCATCATATTATTACAGTCTTCAGTGTCACATGATTGAAGAACAGAAATTTGAAACGTTTCAGTCTCTCTTTTTAACCCCGTTTTTACTAGATCTCAGAAGTGCTAGGAAAATCCTACTTTCCAGTCATGTGTCCTCTGCTCATGTCTAACATAATATTTTGTTAACATTTTGGTGTTCTCTCCTGACTAACACATGTTTCTCTCTCGTGGTAGGTGTGTATCCTTTGTTCAAGCGCTCTGCTGTAAACCTGAGCGGCGCTACTCTCAGAGTCCATATCACTGTCACAACAGACTCTGTAGCACATGAGCCTCAAACCACTGAGGAGCCCATAGAAGATGAGGAGAATGGAGGCCTCCCCACCACAGTGCTGTCAAAACCATCTCAATCCCCCAGCAACCAGCTGATCAAATCAGCCAAGAACACTGATGCTCCACCCTCTGAAGAAATCAACAGTGAAGACAGCTTCATAGCCAACATTGCTGTGGACAGAGCCATGCATCTGAGCCTGAAAGGTAAAACAACCACAGAGATTACTGATTTCACTTCATTCCCTGTTACATGTACCATATGTTTATGATGATTTATCCTTTAGGTTGTCCTCTCGCTGAGCGCGGTGGAGGATTGCCTAGTTGCTGTGTTTCATACGCCACCGCCGATGCCCTGGGCTCAGTGACCACAGCTCTGATCAAAGACAGTGACTGCCCCGTGTGGGACCACCAGCAAGAATGCAGGTAAACCTATTTAGTCTCGCGTAGCCAGACCTTCAGACTGACGGCTGAAGGTCTGGACTTCATAGCCGCTTACTTTGGCAAGGCCCGC
>JAUCMU010000125.1:28726730-28738197 GCA_032275025.1 Enteromius treurensis
TCGTTATTAAAGTAGTTTTGTTTTATACTCCTCGACTCCTGCGCTCTCCTTCTCCACAGAGACCTAACGTTACAATATATATATCTGCAGAAATTATTTTTAATGAAAAACTAAAATATTTGGGTCAGGTTTGAAAAACTGATTTGAAACATGATCAGACAGAGTGGGACCATGGCAAACGTGTTACATGGGGGGAAAAAAATCAGATTTGGTTACAGAAGTGCAAGCCAAAATTCAAAAGACCTGCCAAAATGCAGACACAGGAGTAAAGCCAGGGTAAATACCGCTGCTGCTTTTACAAGATGGAGGAATTTGGTGCAGCGTTTCAATGAAGTTTCTTCTCAAAAGTTCATAGCTAATCTTTTTTTGCCACACACGTTGGCTTTGTACAGTCAAGCCCAAGATAAAGTAGTAAAATTTTGTGAGCACGATTAGTAAAAAGGTCATTTAAAAAAAATTAGCTTAAAAATATGCTTTATTCGTTTTTGTAATTCCAGGTGACAGAAACAGCACAGTTCACCTGCAAACATTTAAAATCCATAAACAACAATGTATAATAAATGAAGACTGTCTTTACCAAAAGAGGTAATGAATTAATATAATAAATACTCACAATCTGAAACCATTCTGTAGTAGTGCATTAGAAACTCAGAAATAACTAGCTACATAAATAACACCATTTAGTGTGAAATAACTCCAGATGTTTTTCTAATGAGTGTTGTTTGTGACTGCAGTGTTCCAGCATTTGTGTATGTGTTAAAATATGCAGAAAGATAAATATATTTTGCTAAAAACATTTTTTTTCCCTTTGAAGCTTATGATGCATGTAATTATAAAATAATAACACAATCATAAGTGTAATAAAATACTCAGTTTGACTAAATCTGTCAACACTGTGATGGCAAAAATAAAAATGGTAAAAACAAAAACTCCTTTCAAGTATCAGCACTGCCATGGTTTCATTTTTTTATTTTAAATGTCAAATAAATGACTGACTGCATGTGTTGAATTCGTTAACAAGGATGTGTGAGCAGTGGTATTAGGAAAAAACGCAAATTCAGTCAGATCTGTCTGTCGCAGCATGTAAACCGATTTCCAGAATAACAAGACAATACTCAACAGAGCAGCCACTAGACTAATGCAGCAAGACTCTACTCAGGATCATTACTTATCAATTCTAAGTAAAGGGTTGCTGCGTGCCTGCCCACATATGCATGACAGCACACGCTATGTAACAGTTAAAAGGCAATTAGTGTGTTGCAAGGACTGAGGGCGTGCATTCATTTACTCAGAGACCAAGCACTGAGAGACAGTACACTAGTGCAATTTTTTTAAAGAACAGTTCACCCAAAATGGAATCCATTTATTTAGTCACCCTCATGTCATTAAAACATGCAAGTTGATTTTTCATACGACACAAAGGGAAAAATGTATTTCTGAGTCACAACTGCGCTGTTTTTTTCATGCAAATTACTTTGTGACACTGTGACAGTAGTTATTTCCATCCAAATATGTGAATTTAGAAGCACCGTTTCCATCCCACCTCTAAATTGCATCAAAGTATCAATAACATGAAAGACGCGAAAACCGTTGCTCGTTTACTTGCATAATAAACATGAATACGCAAAAATAAACACTGTCATGTTATGAGTTTGAATGCCTGAAGGAGCATTCTGTCACAATTGTGTGAAAAAGTTATTTTGAAAGCATTTTGCTAATGTTCCCATTTAGTTATGAGTACAGTTATAAGGTTCTCTGAACATTCAAAACATCCACTTTTTCTTGCATAAAAAAAGTCCGAAATTTCCATGCAGAGATATGTGAATTTAGAATATCGCATTAAACATTTGTAAATAAAGCCCTGTTTCCATCCCACCTCTTAGGAAATTGCATCAAAGTATCAATAAAATGAAACTTGAGACAACCATGAATGCCTGATGTTGGGGATCATTTTTATTTTTTTTGCCTCTGAAAGTTTCATGCTAATTTTCGGGATAATGTTTTAATTAATAAAGACCATATAACTTTAAACAAACATTCTATTAGTGTTATTGATGAATGTTTGTTGTCTCTTTGAGAGAACCTTGTAGCCGAAGTTCTGGGAATGTTCGTTGTTAGCTGGGATCTTATTATTGTGATTTTATATCTCACAATCACATCTATCTAAACAAACATCTACTGTCCATTCAGTATGTGAACACAATCTCAAAAAAAGACAACCTTTATAATAAATATGACTTCTGTAAGTCTTCTGTAAGCTTTGTGCGAGGAACAGAAAGAAAATCTAATAGTTTTTATTGATAATTGCCTCTTTCGAATGCGATATGCCAGACTGAATATGTAAAATAAAGAGAGGCATTTGAGATTTGAAGCGATCTCAGATTTTTTGTAATAATTTAAATTTACTGTTTGGTTTTAGAACGCTCAAAAATAGTCTAGCAGATTATTTATAATGTTATTTGCCCCTGACAGCCATCAGTATGAACTACGAATGCCATTATTCTGAAAAGAGCAAGGTGTTTTTTTTTTTAAATCATCTTTTGTGTTCAACAGACAAAAAATAAATAAAATAACGGCATTGGTGTTTGGAACAATGTAAAGGTAAGTAAATAATGACATCAATTTTAGGCTGAACTAACCTTTCGCGAAGGACATTCTCTCGTTAGAAGCAGGAAACACAAAATAATGAAACAAGGATGGGCCTAGAGAAAATCAGAAGAGAACAAATTCGGGTGTAACTCTCCAGTTTCCTCATTAAAAGAATGAAATTGATGTCTTCAAAGGTGCAATCTCATAATGCAGTTCCTTTGCTTTCTAAATATACTGTAGGTCAGGCAGTTTGGGCTCCAAACACAGGGAGCAAAGCAAAGGGCGGATGTGGGTGGTCTATAAGGTCTATTTTCCCTCTGTCCAGAGGCAAACCACCCACTTCAAATCAGGTTTTGTTCTGGTACTCAGTGTTACAGTTTTTCTTCACCATGGACAATTGTTTTTCAAAGATCCTTTAAAACCGAGTTCCCTTTGAATGCTGTAATCGCCTACAGCTCGTGTAAGGGGGCAAACTCTCTGGGAGATGTTTAAAAGGTTGCCTCTTTCAGTATTTTTGTCCTTTCTTCCCAGTGCATGCGTTTTCCTTCAGGGCTTCTGATGTCTTTGTAAGCAGGGCGAAAGATATGGTCAGTTTACGAGGGAGCGACCGTAAGAAACAAATCAAAACATTGCAGCAGCGCCCTGGAGGGAACTTCCCTCTCTTTTCTCTCAGTTTCGCTGACAAGACATCACACTGACACCGGCTCACCTCATTAGCTCGGAGAGAAACTTTTCAGAGGGAAAATCTCTCATCTCATCTGCATGGTCAAAACCTGACAAACATGATTATAATGCTATTAAAGCCTTTCATTAGAACAGATCAAATGAGAGCAATGAGCCAGATCAAAACAGGAATATAAAACAGCATATTTTACTGCAGTTGTCTAGTGTGATGTTTTTTTTTTCAATAATTTAATATTTATGAGATATAATAAAATGTAATTCCTGGATGGGCCGAATGCAACGGAACAGAACGCAGGGGTCTTGAGATGCTTCTTCAAAACGTGGCACTCTCGATGGGATGCTTGAAAATCCATGCATGATGTGATAGCTAATAGCTAGACATCTGTCTCAGTACAGCATATGACTGTGGTTCTTTAAAGATGATGAATTTATAGATGCAACTTTTCTGAGAATATTGTACAGTGAATACTGTGCACCAGTCAGAGTTCCTTCTGCTCTCAAAAAAGGCACTTGAGGAAGCTACAAAGACCACACTTTCAGGCAGTTCTCAAATATTTGCATCCACAGTTTTGAATGAAAAAGCTAATATGTAACGTGACCTAATTAATATTCATGAGCTCAGCTTTTATCAAAGTCTGCCCATCTTTGGCTCTTTTAATGCCCTAGTCAAAGACTATCTCCATTAAAAAAGTTGGTAACACTTTATTTTAGGGTGTTTTAAGTTGCTTATACAGTAAGCATGCATATTACTAGAATATTAGCCATTTATAAGTAGTAATTAAGCACATATTAATGCCCTATTCTATGTGGCCTTATTCTACATCCCTAATCCTACCCAGTACCTAAAGTTAAAGGGGCTACCCCAAAATGAAAATTCTGTCATTACCCCACCCTCATGTCGTTCCAAACCCATAAGACCTTCGCTCCCCTTCGCAACACAAATTAAGATATTTTTGATGGAATCTGAGAGCTATCTGATCCTCTATAGACAGCAACACAAGTGAAATGTTCCCAGGTCCAGTGCTGCTGTCTATGGAGGGTGAAACTAACCCTTTAACAACTACGTTACAAACTATTAATAAGCAGCAAATTAGGATATTATTGAGGGAAAATTTGTAGTTAATGGCGAATAAGCGTTGGAAGAAAAATGTGGAAAAAAGTGAAAGATCATCAATGTCAGCATGAACTCATTAATATTCATGAGCTCAGCCTGCATCACAGCCCACCTATTTATGTCCCCCTCCACTGTCACAGGTTTTATTAAAACAATATTTAAAATTATTTGAAAATTCAAAATGTATCTATCTATCTATATATATATATATATATATATATGATACTGTGCAAAAGTCTTAGGTCACTTGAATTTTCACCATCAAACAATGGTTTAAAGTCGCTTATTTCTATTATTTGCGGTAGCATGTCAGTTGGAAATATCATTATACATTTCCAAACATTATTTTGGTCATTAATTGTAATGATGCAGTGAGATTATTGTCTGACAACACCCAGTGCTCCACACAGAGATCTGATCTGATCATCATCCAGTCTGTCTGGAATGACATGAAGCAACAGAACAAACTGAGACACACTAATTCCAGAAGAAATGTGCCAACGTCTCCATGATGCTTCAAGAAAACCTACCTGAAAAACTATGGGCAGGTGTACCTCGGAACAGAAGCTGTTTTACCAAACACTGTAATAGTAAATATTTATTTGATTTAATTAGAAGTTAATTGATAAATTAAATGTATTTATGGCATTTATGAAAGCATCCTCATTTTACAGCATTTTTACACGAGTGTCTAAAACTTAGAACAGTACTGTAGCTTTCCAGGTAGGTTTTTTTTTCATTCATCTTGGAGACGTTGCCACAGTTCTTCTGAATTTAGTCTGTCTCAGTTTGTTCTGTTACTTCATGAAATAACCGACTTGAAACCTTTTTTGTTGGTGAAAATACTAGTGACCTAAGTCAAAGACCTTTGTGCAGTTGTATGTATATATATACATACTTTTTTTCTTTTTTGCCATGTTTTGTCAAACATGGTAGAAAAAAACGAATGAATAGCTAATACAGCCTGAATCTCCCAAACATGTTTTGTTGTTGTTGTAAAGCTATGAATATTCTTATCAAAAGGTGAAAAATTCAGGAAACATGCAGTGCAAAAATCACCATTCACCTAACATACAAAAACTAATTAATATTCATTAGCTCAGCTTTCATCACAGCCTGACAATTTTTGGCTCCCTCCACTGTCACAGTCGTGTGCTATTAAAAGCTTTATTATAAAAAGTTATTAGAAAAAAAGTTTAGCAATTAGCAATTAAATATTCAGAAGTTTTTGTCTTGCGTGTAGCTTTTAATAGGCATGTTGATTCAGTAAACTTAAATTTTAATTGGGTAAAAGTCAACACTTTTTCAGCTTATCAACTAATGAACCCAGTACTTCATTGAAATTTGGTGTAAATTGGATGCACAAATTTTCACTTTTGTCAAACACAGCAAGAAAGTGTGAAAAGTAAAAAATAAATAAATAAAAAATCTTTAAGTCTGCTGAAAAAGAAATTGATGTTTTGATGTTTCAGCAGCGGAGCTTTCATTGGCATGCTAATAGTGTGCTGTGCTTTAACTGTCAGACAGTTTTCATGGAAAAAAATCTTTAAATTCATTCCCTTTAAAGCATCTATGGTTGTTGCATCTCTCTGTTATTTTAAATGCCCTGGCACAAGCACTGCATTAAAATGTCAAGTTAAACAGTTTTATGTTTGCTCAGAAGCAAACATTCTGTTTCATTTCATCTAGAGCCGTTTCCAACCGCAAAAGCACCTATTACGTAAACGTTCTCAAAAAACGTGTGTGATAGCCCGCCTAATTATACAGGGCTTCCCAAGACCACAAACCGCAGTCAATTTGAATACCTGTAGTTTATTGTTCATCCCTAGCGTAAAGCTGTTGTACTGTATGTGGACATGCAGTGTCCTTCAGAAATGAAAATCTTGATAGATGTGGAAAGCAGGTCCAAGAATGTGAACGATCATCACTGAGCAGTTATTTCAACTGGTACTGCTTGCCATAAATAATTAATGAGAAGAGACCGTTTCAACCTTTATGAGGCAGAGAGCTGGTGAATTTCTGCAGGTCAGTCGCAGCTCAAGATGTGAGCGTCACATATATGAAATAAGCCTCTCACTGTGCAATGCGCCTGTGGCCATGAATCACCTCAAATGCAATAAATGAGGCGGTTGCAGCAAAACCAGCTTTTTATTTCTTTATCTATACAGAAGGGGTTTTGCTTTATTTTGTCCTCAGAATCAAGCATTGACGCCACTTGGAAAGCCGATTTATATGGATGAATTGCACTGATTAACCACAAGAATGAAAAATCCGCTCAAGTTTAATCTTTTCTCCAAAAGTACAGGAATAAAGAACCCTGTAAAATAACCTCGAAAAAGTAAGAAGTTACTGTAGCAATCGTGTAAAACTAATTCCTCAGATTGAGCACTGAAAGGCTGTCTATATGTAACAATTGGATTTTGAAGTGAGGGGGAAATCTTACCCATGCATATTTCTCTCCTGATTCAGACAATGTTCACTGAAGAAAGCAATATAATAATATATTATGTATACTATTATACTTATATGTGACTGAATCAGTTATAAGGGTAATTTTTTTTTACTGAGATGTATTTATTATTTGAGTAAAAAAGTTTTCCAGTGATAAATGGTTTTTTAGTAGAGGACAATACTCTATAATGTCCGAGATACAACTATTTGAAAGAACATAAAGCTGCAAAAAAATCAAAAAATAAGTTTTTATGCATTTACAGTAGGAGATTTATGAAATATCTTCAAGGAACATGATATTTAATACTTAATTTTTCTAGCATTAAAGAAAAATCTATCATTTTGACCCAATATATTTTAAGCTATTGCTAAAAATATCCTCGTGCTACATACAGTATGACTGGTTTTGTTCTCAAGGGTCACATATTTTTCCAGATGCAACAATTTAAAGTTAAAAATGACATAATGATGGATTTGTTTCGTATAAATGCAGAGATTTTCACTTTGCAAGCTTTTAATTGATAGACTGGAGTGGTGTGGATTATTGTGTTGTTTTTATCAGCTATTTGGTCTCTCGTTCTGACAGCACCCATTCACTGCAAAAGATCTAATGGTCAGCAGAGAAGAGAGTGTGTCCTGCTCCTGAAAGAGCGGATTTATTTTATTATCTACAGAAGGATTTTTCATTATTTTGTTCTTTGAATTGAGCATTGATGCTACTTGGAAAGCCATTTTAGATAAAATGCGCTGATTAACAATATTTACCAAATCCTCTAAAGTTTAATCTTCAAGCTTCCTTTTCAAAAGTACAGGAACAAAGTGCCCTCTAATATAACCTTGAACAGGTAAGAAGTTTGGAATTCAGTAAATCTAATTCCTTGGCTTGAGCCCTGTAAGGCTGTCTAAGTCTACCAAATGGATCTTGAAGGGAGTGGGAAATCTTAGCCCTCTAAATGAGCATTCCACCCTCCAAATGTCACATTGAGCTTGGAGGAAACGCTCGGGTGGCTGTGGATGCTCCCCCGGGAGGGCCCATGAGCACTTCCATTTTCCCAGATGAAGCCTCCTGCTTTCCTCAATGTGTTCGGTATCTGCACTCTGAGAGGCCATCAACTCGCTGGCCGGTGACGGTGGGCTGAAGAGTTGTTAAGGATGGGCATTACTGAAGCTTAATGCAGACCTGAGCATGCTCGATGTGGCAGAACCTCATATGCTTTTCCTTGCTTGAGCGGTCTGGAGATGTCCGCACACACACACACTAAATCGCCACCATTACACGGCCCACAGATTTAGCATAAGCACACTGCAGCATGCATCTTAGCAAAAAAAGTGAGTAAGATAAATTCAAGATAAAAGAAATAGTTTAGCCAAAAATTAAAACTGGCTGAAAATATACTTAACTTTATCTGAACAGATTTGGAGGAGTTTAGCATTGTGTCACTTGATCACCAGTGGATCCTCAGCAGTGAATGGGAGCCAAACACCTCCAGTCTATTAATGAATGTCTTGTGAATGAAAAGGTGTGTCTTTGCAATATAAATGAATAGACAAATAAAAAAATCCATCCCTAATGCAATTAAACTGAGTGCATAGGAGGCCATCCTCTGTTGACTTCTCAAACTCCACTGACGAGGCAGGCCTACGCCCTTAAGTGGGGTCTGTTCACTGACTGGTGCTCCTCTCGCCAAGAGGATCCTCAGAGATGATTGGTCAGTGTGGTGCTTTCCATCCTTCAGGACAAGTTGGAAAGGAGACTGTCCCCTTCCAGTCTGAAAGTCTATGTCGCTGTCATTGCAGCCTATCATGACACAGTTGATGAGCTTTCCCTGGGAAGACACCATCTGATCGTCAGGTTTCTTAGAGGTGCGAGAAGGTTGAACCCAACCAGACCGCACCTTATCCCTTCTTGGGACCTCTCCTTCGTCCTGGCTGGACTAAGAAGAGCTCCTTTCGAGCTTGATACATTTGTGGTGAGGTTTTTGTCTATAAAAAATGTATTGTTGCTCGTGCTCGCTTTCATGAAGAGGATGGGAGACCTGCATGCATTCTCAGACAGCGATTTGGGCCTTGCATTTGGTCCGGCCTACTCTCACATTATCCTGAGACTTCCAGGATCAAGTGGTGAACTTGCAAGTGCCGCCCTTGGAGGAGGAAGCTCTTTGTTTGCTTCAGAGGACAGCAGAAGGGGAATGCTGTCTACAAACAAAGGTTGGCCCATTGGGTGGTTGATGCCATCACCTTGGCGTATAAGGCCAAAGGTGAGCCGTGCCCCCTAAGGGTAAGAGCCCATTCCACCCGGAGTGTCACCTCCTCCTGGGCGTTGGTGCATGGCGGCTCTATAGCAGACATATGCAGAGGTGTGGGTTGGACGACACTGTGTTTTGGGTAACATCAGGTAATTCCAGGAGGCCAGGCGGGTTTTGGCTTGCAGCGCCATTCCATTGGATCCGAATGCTTTATTCCAGTGTTTCCGAACAGTTACATCTGTCGCCTCACAGTTCTTGCTAGCAGAGTAGCTTTAACTGTGTCCAATAGAGGGCTTTCTTCATCCTCTTCGGATCTGGCGTCTTATGCCACGTTTTTTTCTCTCAGAACCCCTCTAGGTGCTCCGACCCCAACTCCTGCTTCTGGTAAGAAATTCCAGCCAGCCCTTCTGAGCCAGTTTACTGGCCTCCAGGGCATTGGTTACGCGTGTCAGCATTTGGGCCTCCTATGTGAACCCGCAGTCTGGGTTGTGGCATTTTCCATAGGTACCGTAAAGCAACGCCATAGTGACTGACTGAAAGGGAACATCTCGGTTACGTATGTAACCTGTGTTCCTTGAAGAAGGGAATGGAGAAGTTACGTCCCTTTTGCCACAAGGTCAGACTGCGCTGGGGAGTCGGTTGCGATTGTCTCCTCAGCAGAAATCTAATGGTGGTTTGACCGCCACCTTATATACCCGTATGTATGGGGGAGTGGCTAGGCATGCAGAAACCACTGGCCAATTCTCATTGGCTTTTTCTCCAAAGATCAGAGACAATTTGTATCCCAGGCGGGATCCCATGACGTCAGTCAATGACGTTATTTCTCCATTCCCTCCTTCAGGGAGCGAGGGTTTCATATAACGTAAGAGTGCAAGATCATGGCAAATACAAACGTGACACAATTCAGCCCTCAAAGTGTTTGATAAACAGCCTTCTATCAATCTGTCAAGCAATTTTTGACTGGCTTAAAAAGTTCTTACAGCGCTTTTTGACAGTTTCACAGGCACATGAAGTTTTTCTTCCAGTACATCACAAATGCTGATAGTGCTGATGGCATATCAGACAAGTTGTCTATCTGCACTATAGAGCACTAGGACGGGTGTGGAAAAGATGAATGAAAAAGCCAGATTATGCTAGACTGACAAAAATATTCTGCTAATATCCAGTCTTTTCTTTTTTGGTAAAAGGAATCTTGGCACAGAAAGAGAGGAGTCATTCTCTATAAGGTTAAAAATGCTGGATTTTGCAGAAAAAGAAAAAAAAAGACATAAGTGACATAGATTTGACAAACTGCTTGAGAAAGGGGATTGGCAGTACATTAGTATGGTAATGGCCAACTGGACAGGGAGTAAATAAATGTAAAGATATGCTCAGTTATTTTCTGCTGATTAAAAAACTAATACACTTGCAAATTTGGAAACAGAGTAGATTATGAGGTAATCTGTTTCTGTATTTTCTGAAAAGAGAATCAAGAGCAAAGAAAGCAAGATTTTTTTGTTGTTGTTTACTCTTATTTAACTGGTCAACATGTATTCCTAATTCCCAACTAATTTTGGTTTGTATATTGCAAAATATTATATTATATTGCAAACGCTGACCATAAACAAGCAGTATAAAAGCATTATAAAACGTTGTGTTGCATTCCAAGTCTTCCGTAGTCATACGATGCGTAGAACAGAGCAAAACGCCCCGCATCATTATCATCTCATTTAAAAACATAGTCCCATCCCATAGCAAGACGTAATCTGTCATGAAACACACAAGAGCCAATAGTATTTCAAAATCAAGGCTGACCAAGGCTTCCTCTGGTCAGCATCTTTTGAATTTGCTGCAGCACAAGACGAGTCTGGGGGTGGATGGAGACATCGGTTGCGTCTATTCCTCTCACAAATCATTCGTTTTGGCTCGGAAATCTTGGAATATTAATACTTTTTAAATAAATTATGATGCTAGTTGTATCTGGATGTTACTGCATATCTTTTTTTTTATTGACAAATCATAGGTTTAGTGGCAGGGGTTGGGTTACAGTACATGCTCAAATGTGTAAATAGTGTAATATAAATAAAACTGTTGTCATTGATTACACTAAAAAGTCAAACCCCAACATAATGGCAAGATTATTTTCCAATATATAATTTAATCATGATGCCACCAGCAGAGGACCACCTGCATGTCAAAAACATTACGGGGTACCCTGTGCAACGAAAAGTGACTTCAAAGTTTTAATATGTGAGATCGGAGTGAGAATGTGTTGATTTGCTAGTACAAGTTAGTTCCTTTTCAGGAACATCAACACTGCGTTGATGCGCTTTGGGAACGCCTTCGGCGAGACCACGCTCTGAAACTGCTGTAAAATCCGTCTAGATTAGAGTCAGGTGCAGCA
>JAUCMU010000125.1:28747036-28768637 GCA_032275025.1 Enteromius treurensis
CGGATACATGAGCACTGAGCACCTGGTGTTCACGTGGAGCTCACGGCTCCGAAATCGGCGAAGCAAACTTTTAAATATGCGCACTCCTTTTTAATAAACCACAGATTTGTGTTTTAAACAACTACATTCTCACCTGAAATACTCTTAAAACTGCATTTCATGGCACAATAACAACAATATTTAGAAAATTTTCCACCAATGCATGAGACTGTACCACCTGGCAGAAGCCCCTCGTACAGTATACGAAACCACTAGAATTCACTTCTACTTATTAACTAAACCAGTGAAAAACTTTTTTTTAATCGAAATATAGAATGGTGTAGTTTTTTTGGTTTCGTATTTGTTCAAAATTATTCAGTGTGATCATTAAATATATTGTTTTTACACAAAGAGTTTTAAGAAATTACATTACTTAATTTAACTTGCACATACACACAAACACAAACACAAAAAATGTCAAGAGTAAGTTTATTTAGATAGTTTTTTTTCCCCCGACCACTGAAAATTATATAATTTAGCAGTGTAAGGTAAATATGTGTAAGTTTGTCAGTTTTTCGAAACTCATGGTACACATCTCGCTGTGCAGGGACTGATATGCCTCTCCTCATCTACCGGTTCCTGAAACAGAAGTCTAACACATTATAAGGAAATACATTATAAGTCAGCGTTTTTACATTCCGCATTGCAAAATAACGTGGATTAACAAACCCAAAAGATTAGGGGCTTTAAAAAACATTTTTTTTATTTAGCCCTTATTTTTCGATACCCCATGCGCCTTGTCAGTAATAAACACACTACTCTGGTTATAAGGTGTACTAGACAGGTGTAGCAGATTCACTGTAACAATTGGTTTTATATTTGTTTGGGGGGAGGAAGAAAGTTAGGCTACATATGTTGAAGCAACTAGTTACAACTCCCTATATAAATAAGCCTAAAATGGTTGGCTTCTCATTAACACTTGTCTGACTGAAACTGAAGCAGCAGGTTTGTCCTGCCCTCATTTGATGACACCTATTTTTCCTGGCGCTGATAAATGAAACGCGCTGGGAGAGAGAGAGGCAAAGATACGCTATTAACGCAGAGCATTATGAAGGTAAGACACTGTGAGACTGTTCATTTCATTGAGATGCATTTTGAAGTTTAGAGAGTATTTATACAGTAGGAGAGACCATAGCTGAAGAGTTTTATCATAAGGATAAACGTCCTTCACAGGCTGCAAAAAATGATGTTTTCTCTGTCAGTGAAATTAGTTGGTTTCAGATATTTTATTAAATAAAAAAATTTGTTTTGGCTACCAAAATATATTATGTTTTCTGTTGGCTAAAACTTATTCGACATATCTGGACATATTGTAGCCTAGTTGATTAATTAATCAGTTTTGTCTATATAAACTACATTTATTTCCAAAATAAAGCTAGCACACGCAAGCCCCTTTGTAAAACTGAGATTTATACATCATCTGAATGCTGAATAAATGCTTTCCATTGATGTATATACAGGATAGCACAATATTTGGCAGAGATGCAACTATTAGAAAATCTGGAATCTGAGAGAGCAAAAAAACTAAAACAATTAACATTGTGAAAATCGCCTTTAAAATTGTCCAAATAAAGTACTTAGCAATGCATATTACTAATCAAAATTAGGTTTTGTTATGTTTATGGTAGGAAATTTATTTACAAAATATCTTCATAGAACATTCAATTTTTTTAATCGAAATGAATGAAATCAATGATTTTGACCCATACAATGTATTGTTGGCTGCAAATATACCTATGACTGATTTTGTGCTCCAGGGTCACATATGATGGGACGCTCAATGTGACCCGCTGCACTGACAGCAGTACAAGAACAAGACTGAACAAGACAATGTGGGCTACAGCTGCATTCTTAAAGTCGTCCTAAAACCAAATTCACAAAACAAAAAACTTTTTTATGCTGTTGTCTTATACTTGTATTCCTAAAAAGACTACTTATAAATGCTTTTTTATCAAGATTAATCTTAGGACAAATCTTTAGAAGAATTCACATTCTTAAATAATTGTAGGGTAAGCACCATAAGCTTTTAAATAATTTTATAATGTTTGCTTTTATTTTCTTCTTTTTCGAAACGCATCACACAGTGAGCACAACACCAGTTTATGTGGATCATTTGTGACAAAATACACAATGTGCATTCAACGAATAAATCTTTAAATTACATGGATCATTTTCTCATTCAGAAACGACCAGTGTTCAATTCAAAATATGAGTTTGCTACAATTCTACAGTAACACCAAACTGAAATATTTCAAACCTGAAAAATGAAATAGCATCAGAGCTAGATGTGCATTAGCTGAACACCAGCACAGGTGTTTCCAGTTTCATCTATAGAAAATGGAAAACATAAGAATGATGCTGTAAATGTAAATTGGGACCATGCAACATATTGTTGTCGTTCTTGTTTTGTACACTGTAATTCTACCGGTTTTTCTGGGTTTTTAGGTCCTTGTTTAGAGGAGACAAAGCGTGTTTGTGGTATTCTTGAGGCAATTAATTTTCTTTTTAAGATAAAAAGACTTCATAAGAAAATCTTTAAGAACTTATTAGGAATTTTTCAAGAAATGCACAATACTTTCAAATATTCCCACAAACATCTTGGAATCATAAGGAATGTCTTTATCTTCCTCCGTAGTGAATCCAGCTTTTGATGTCCCAGCGTGCCCTTTTGTTTTGTAGCAGGTTCAGTGTGATTATACAACTTCTTCATAAAAGAGGAATAATGGCTGGCGGCAGTAAATAACGACTCACCTTACATATGTACAGACGTCTGATTTTATTTTAACTCTCAGTTAGACAAGCACTAAACTAATAACTCAAACATACCTTTCACATCTTTATTGCACGTTAAGCAATCATTCAGAAAGAAAAAGTTAACCTTTGAATGTAACATGTGGATCATTCTTACACCCTTTTCAACGAGACGTATAGACAAGCCTTCGCTCACTATCTACGATGTAAATATCATGAAGACGTGCCGCAGAAGAAGCCTCAGGCCATCTGATAATATTTACACAGTCAAAGCAAAATTGTGAAAATATGTGACCATCTTGACCTACATATTTCTAATATGATGCTGACAAACTTACTTTAACTTTAACGGGGTCATACTGCATGATGTTGCTAAAAAGAACATTATTTGGTGTATTTGGTGTAATGCAATGTGTGTATGTGTTTTAAGCTGCAAAAAAACACATTATTTTCTACATACTGTACATTATTGTTTCTCCTCTAAGCCCCGCCTCCTGAAATGGGTCAATTTGTACAAAGCTCATCGTTTTAAAACAGCGAGGTGTGCTCTGATTGGCCCATTATGCAGTGCACTATGATTGGCCGAATACTTCAAATGTTTGGGAGAAATGTTAATGTGATGCTGTCTCCCGCTGCTATGACACCAAAACAATAAAACACATTACAAAGCAGGCATTTGTTGATCCAGTGGAGACATGATTACTGATGATCATGACTTGAGTTCTGTCTTTGTACACGTGGTGTTGTATCACGCCTCGTTAACATAACACCATGTCTGCATTCAAGATTGGAGAAACAACAAGCACTACCCTTCACTCACTTTGAATAGTAAGTAGCAGCTTCTTTTAATAAGAATAGCTCACTATCTTAAAGGTTGTGAGTCGTGTTCTTGCCTCTCTTTCTAGTCTCTGTGCACAGCCAGCATAGACTGCTCTGTCAGCTTCAGGAATCAGTCCTCCGTAAATGTGCTGAACACACTCCAATATTTGTGTTCTAGCTGTGTCCTCTTTTGGAAGCACAAACAAAGTAGTTTCACTTTCATAGCATCTCCAGAACATGGCGCCCACAGCAACACTACAGCCAGAATAATAGCTCCGCCTTCTTTCTTTGCGTGAACATTTGGCCGGTGTTATGAATATAAACCTACACAGTCATAACTTTTATAAAGAATATCTCTGTGGTTTTAAGACTTTAGTCTTTGCAACTTAAGGGATCTTATGTATGCACTAACAGCTTGTAACACTCCACAGAAAAGAAAACTTGAAATTGCATCATATTACCCCCTTAATGATATCAAAACTTGGCACGATGCATTGTTTGTTGTGTGTTACAATTTATTGTTCTTGTGTTACTGTATGTATATATATATATATATATATATATATATATATAGCATATTTGAGTGAATTTCAAGGTAGTAATTATTACAAGTAATCTGGATTATGTAATCAGATTGCATGAATCAAGTACTTGTAATTGTATATTACATTTTATTGTTTGCAGTTACTTTTTATGGATTACATGATTTCATATTATTTACACAATCGACAAATTATTGTCGATTCTAAAATTCTATTTCATTTTTTGTATCTTATAAATTTGATTGTATTTCAATAAATAATGGCATGATTACTGTTCAATGGTACTTGATGGTAACACTGACATGCAGGTTTTTAGTCTTCACGTGTTTAAATAATTTGACTTTTTATGTTTTAATTAACTTTTTTTATTTTACAAGCAAGCCCTGCCCAGATTTAAAATGTAGCTCAAAAGTAATGCAAACAAGTAACATAGTTACTTTTTTTGGGAAGTAATGCAATATTGCAATGATTTACTTTTAAAAGTAACTGTGAGCTAAAGACTGTAGCCTATTTTCTGTTGTTCTCGAGCTCTGAATGCAAGGACAAAGCAAACACTAACGATATCCCCTAATGATATAGACTACTAGAGCATAGAGAGCAGGCCAAACACACTCCTGGCACAGTTCCTAACCTTATCGCACAGCCTGATGTAAATGCACAGATATTCCTGAAGACTCTTTTAATGCGAGTTTGTAATGGAGCAGCGCCACCACGTGGTGACACTCGTTAGTTTTCTGATCAATGGGGTTTCTACAAAGATATTTTTATATGCTACATTTTGGTGAGGCTTTTGTTTTGCGTTCTAAAGTGAAATTGTTTGTATTCCAAATAAATTATATCAAGCAACAATCTGCAATGTTGTTTTTTACGTTGTCACTTAGTTTGGAAGTTCGCTTCATAGATTTCGCATGTGGTTTATGAGGACAATAGTTTGTAAAATGACATCCCCTACTAAAATGAACTATGCTTTCACTACAAATAAAAAAAATAAAAAAACATTACTATAGTTAAACCAAAGTAACCACAAATTAACCATGGTTTTGCAACACTAACCAAAGTTTAACTATGGTATTTAGTAAAACTGTGGTTATAGAAACGGTAATAAGTACACCAAAAAACATGTTTACTATAATAAAACCATAAATAAATTTAATAAAGGATGGATATGACATAGAAAGGGAATATTACAACATGAATGTGATTTATAAGGATACTTTTAATGTCTCCAATAGGCTTATAAATTAGGCTTTTCTTTTATTTTTTTTTTAAATCTAAAAATGCACAAAGGTTCCTTTAAAGGGTAGGTTGTAAGGTTGTAGGGCGTAAAAAATACAGTTTGTACAGTATAGCCAATGGAGAGTCCCCGTAAATCAGTGTTTCCCAACCCTGTTCCTCGAGGCACACCAACACTATACACATTATCCAGCTTTTCCTAATCAAACACACCTGATTCAACTCATCAGCTCATTAGTAGAGTCTCCACAACCAGAAATATATTGGTCAAATAAGGGAGACATCCAAAATGTGCACTGTTGATGTGCCTCCAGGAACAGGGTTGGGAAACACTGCCGTAAATCATAAAAAAAACACTGTGTGTGTGTGTGTGTGTATCTGCACCTGGTATTTATCACCTTTAAGGGGTGGGTTTAGGTGTAGTGAAGGAAACACCATTACACCTATGGAGAGACCCCATAAAACGTGTGTGTGTTTGAACCATCTACTTCTATTGCGTTGATGTACATTTTTATGAACTTTTAGATTTATTTTTTTTTAGTCATGCAGCGTGACAAAAGAAGGACTTAAAAAAATTTAGATTTAAAATACCTAACTAAATTTCCTGTAGTAATTTATTAAGTAAACATGGGTCGAAGCCTATAGAATACTCTCTGCTACTCAAAGCTTTCCCATAGTGCCCACACAAAAAAAACCTCTTTGTCCCAAGCATACAAACAGTTAAACAGGAAGACTTGATTGAATGGAGTAAACAGCATAAAAAGGACCATTTCTGAACACAAAATTCTAGTTTAACTTCAAGCGTGTGCATTTTTGCATATTTCATCCATCATTACATCTCAGTGTTCCCCTCACACACACACACACACACACACACAGGGTGGTGGGCTTTGGGTATCGCGCACGCATGCGCAGTGGCTTCGCCTCTGCAGCGCACAGCGACGAGCGACGCTTCCCAGGCAACGCGAGCGTGCGTTTTCAGCATCACCTCCGTCGTAGATCGCCGTATTAACGCCATGTAACGCCGAATATCCCATCGACAACGACGGCCGCGCGAAGAGCAGCGAGAGGACGGAGACTACTACAGTTATTCGTAAGTAAATGGCAATTACGCGCAGGATTTCCTTGCGTTCAGTGTTGTCACATACTTGTTACGTGATAAAGCCGACATGACTGTAAGGACAGACGCGAAGATGTACCCCTGCCAGCTGCGTAGGCATTAAAATAATCTAACAGTTCAGTAATTCATCACCTTCATTTTAATAACTGACACCGTTCCGTTCATTTTCCCGTGTGGCCAAAAGATGCACCTGTTATCATATCGCATGCCAGCGCAGTGGTTTGGATGAATGACGTCATGCGACACTAGGTTATGGACGAGTGACGTCATGGCAGTCGACAGGGTCTTAAGGGTCCTTTTTTTTAAAATTGAGATTTATACATCATATAAAAGCTGAATGCATAAGCTTCTATTGATTTATGGTTTGTTAGGATATGCTTTTGTGCTCCAGGGTCACATTTGTTCTTCATTTTGTTGAACATACTTAATTAAACATTTAAAATAGCTGCAAAATGATAACTGTCATTGGAAAAGTATGGAGCTGAATAAATAGAGATAGTACAGCTCAGAGGATTTGGTCTTTGGAGAGTTTTAAGCAGAGTAATCAGAGCATGGTTTGAGACAGTATTGGCTGGGTTTCAGACATGAAAATTAAACGGCTGGTGCTGCTGTCAAGTCATAATGACTGATTCTTATTGATTACTCATAATTAAAAGTTGCACCCAATATTTGAGATCTTACAATCAACAGCCACAGAGACTCTATGGTCTCCTGTCAAGGGCTACATCTTAGTGTCAATTTAATTAATTGAAAGTTAGTATCTGTATAATGCACTGTATTGTTATTTTCTCATCATTGAGTATTTAAACACCAGCTTGAAGTTTAGAGTCATTCTGATTATTTTAATCATGAACAACTCCAGCTCTCTGCTCAGAAGCAATGATTGGCATGAAACAAAAAGAACATTTGGCAAAGAGGTACGATCTTTATTTCCAGAATACCCCACTTCCTCCAGGGCTTGAAACCTGGGTGCCCAGTTCCCACAGATCTAAAGATCCCGCAGCCGCGGGAATGCAGCGCTCAATTCACATTCCAGGCTGTAGAGCTGGGAACAGATTACGTAAATGTGTTTTTGGTGAAGGAGTCTAGCGTGTCTTGCCACCAGCATAGTTGAGGCGTTGCTATGGTTTCCTCTCATGAATCAGTTCCTGCCTCTGACTATAGACACAGAAAGTGAGAGATAATTCATCTGTTGGGAGAAATAACATTGTTTATTAAGGCCCGGACTGTGGCTGTTTTATTTTCACATACTATTAGGCAGATATATTACGTGCAACATTTGTATATTTCTTTAGAAAAGTTCTGTTCTTTTCGCTGCTTTAATGCATTTTATTCACCCATTAACTCATAGTATTATATTCTATCATTTATTCTACTGTTCCTTTTCGGTTTGTTGTTACACTGTTGGATGAAAAAACTAAGAAAACTTTGATAATTGGCTTAATCTGTAAACACATGGGAATTTGCATAGTTCAAGAAAGTAGTTCCAGGCAGCTCTTTGACCGCATCACAGTTCCATATCACTTCGCCAAATGTTTTTTATTATTTCAAACCATAGAGATATATACACACATGTCTATGCTTAGAACAGCAAAATAACCAAAACCCACAACCACACTGGCCAGACAAATAAATATAGAAATCAATATGATAAAAACGACAGCTGATTTCCATATTTTGCCACAAAAAGACATTTTACTATGTACGGAAAGAACACGCACTTACACACAGACTTCTGTGGACTCGTGTCATGGTGGGGACAAAGACGCTAATAAATCACACAGAATGATGTTTATTTAAAATCTAAGTAAGCGGTAGGTTTAGGTGTAGGGTCAGTGTAGGGCAATACCACATGCAGTCTGTACAGTAGAAACACCATTACACCTATGAAGAAACCCCAGAAAACATGGAGACACTACATGTGTGCGTGTAGGAGTAAGAATCAATAAAATGAATATGGATAAAGTATATCACATCATTAGGTCTTGGAAAAGATTGATGAGCATTATTTGAGTGAAATCTGTAACATTTGATTATTAATCTCAGCAGCTGAGCATGGCACTGAACGACAGGCGATGCTTACACTCATTATGACACATTTCGGGACTGATAATTGTTTGGTGCGGCGTGGGGATTACGTTTCAATGCCAAAAGCAAATTCCTCTTTACAAATGACTCTTAAACATGTAGAGGGATATTTTCACTTAGAATAGAATGACATTTCATTTATTTTTCAGTCTATATCAATCGTAAAGATGGGGGAGCACTGTTAGCGTGTTGTGCTGGCAAACATTGCACATCTTCAGGCTAGTTGCTAGGCTACTCACACAGCTAAATTAACACGTGTTTGTTTCGTTCGAATGAGTTTACCGTGTCCTGTGCAGCACAGACGTTCAGTCTGTATATGTCTTCACAGCATTATAACAGCTGCAGGAAGAGCTCACAGCCTCGGGGAGCACTGCAGCCTAGATTCGAAAAATACAGATCTTTAAAACATTGCCTTTTTATTGAAAGTGGCAAAATGTCTGAAAATGTGTGTGTTTGGAGTAGTATTACAGAGAGACGGTCTGAGACGAACAGTGACTGTAGAAGCTGTAGTACTCAGCGGAGCATGAGAGAGGACCTTGCTTGGTTGTCATGGAAATGGTCGTAGGCTTCAAGGCAAATAGCCTGAGTAAAGCCATCAAACACACAATGGCTAAATATACTGCAATTACTTAGTGGGAAAAATATATATTGCTAATATATAGTGTAAGAGGCCTTTTTGCTAATGTACAATAGAGCACAAAAAAAGTAATGACGTTTTTTTGTTTTTTAGTAGTAAATCGATAGTGTGTGCAAGTCTAAAAGGGGCAAGTTGTTTAAGAATTAAAATTTAGAATAGACAGAGCTAGAATTAGAGGGTCAAATAAGTGAATTAATTATTATATAATAAATATAGAATCGTGATTAATCATTTGACAGCACTAATACATATACAATACTGTGCAAAAATCTTGGTATTTTCAGCAACAAGAAAAGGTTGTAAGTGGGTTATTTCTATGTTTTGTGGTAGAGTGTCAGTTGGAAAAATCAGTTTCCATTTCCAAACATTATTTTTATCATTAATTGTAATAATGCAGTGAGATTATTGTCTGACAACAGCCAGTGCTCCACACAGAGATCTGATCTGGGGTGCGTTTCCCGAACAACGATGTAACTCGCTGATAAAACACCATAGTACGATGCATTGTTTTGGAAACGAACTAGCTACACACGACTGTTTCCTGAACCATGTTAATTCAACAACAGAGGGCCATTGTTAATGACGTCACACGCATGTCGTGAAGATATACCTTCTGCTATTAAACTGATTAGAGAACTGCTGTATTGAACATGACACATATTGACAAATTTATTATTTTTGTTGACTGTAATTTTGCTTTATTGGATCTTTGAATCATCGCGGGTTCCCTCTTACCTTAGCCTTTTTTGCGCATGCGCACTTTTCAAAAACAGCGTTTAGAATGGAAGTGCAAAAATACATAATTAAATCACTTTTTATATTTAGATAGAATGGAATACAAAGATAGTAATGCATGTTAGTTTGCTTCTTGTGCCCAAGAGCATATTTATTAAAGCCCATATATCTTGCTAACAAGAAACTATGCTTCTAACCACATGTCCAGTGCTGTAGTTCAAACCACGAGCGTTTGTGACGTTGACTGCGAATGTTCGTTTGAACTATGCTTTCGGGAAACACTGAATCATTGAACTATGCTGGTAACAACTGAACTTGCGAACATAGTAGGCTAACTATGCCTGTGGAAAATGCACCCCTGAGCGATAGACAGAAAAAAAAAAAGAGTAAAATGTCTGCGGCACGATAAGGCAAGAAGTACAGTATGACCCATGCTTAAGCTACGTATGTGTGGGGCGGAGCTATCTAAGGGGCAAGACCCTTTTGGGATAGGGGCGTGTTTGTTTTGTGGCTTCCAGAATTCGTATACCCTGCCTTTAATGTTTTTTTTTTTTAACATCAAAAATAATAATAATAAAAAACCTATAAACTATAACTATTAGCCTGCAGCAGCTGACTTTATTTTTATATTTAAAAAAAGGCTACATTTATTTAATTAAATACCATTGCATATTAAAATTACTGTTTTCAATTTTTATATATTTTAAAATGCAATCTATTGCTGTGATGCAGAGCTACATTTTCTTGATTTTTATCAATTATTGGTGCTCATTTATTAATAATACTGGTAACACTTTACAGAAAGGTTTAATAATTAACATTAGTTAACTACAATAGTTAATTTATTAATCTTAGTTAATTTTTATTTTTGAGTTAACAACAGTTTTTGCTGCTTAACATTTTTGCGGAATCTTCGCAATTATTTAAGAATTCTTTGATTCATAGAAAGTTCAAACGAGTAGGTTAATTTTTGTGACATTATAAAGGCTTTACTGTTTTAACTACTGAATAAAAGTATTTTGTTTACACTGAAAAAGTTTCCCCTATTTTATCCCCTGCTTAAATTCACTAAATATTACTTAGAGTGCAGACCTCACTCAGAACAATTCTTTATCGATCTGCAGTGACCTTCCTTTTAAGGGGAACAGTGAGCCCAAAAAAAAAAGCCTGCTTGATTCTGATAAACCAACTTTTGTCGTTTGTCCCAGTTCTATGACAGGCAAAATATTTATAGTTATGATGCGTTTCCTCAAAGCGATCTCAAAGGCAGGCGGTGACTGTGCTATATAGTGAAACATGACCTCAATTTGCAACAGCATGCCAACTGTTCCTTCTGCTCCTTTGGGAGTTCGGGTACAAATTCCTAAATAAGAAAATTTGCACTTGTGCGTTTTTTCGCAGTGTGGCGGACCTTGATATCAGCAGGTTACTTTCTCTATTAGGGATACAGTCGACATTGCAAAATAAGGTTGACTTCGGTGATAGCATGTTGTGACTCTCTTTAAGCTTTCCAAGCATACCGTCTTTGCACAGGGATAAATATTTAATGAACCGGATTTTTTTTTTTTTAGTCCACACGACTGTGTTAAATCTGGGTTGAACAGACATGCAAATCCAAATGCTTTAGAGCGCTATAATTAATGCATATTTTGATTTTTGTTTACATCAAGGTATGTTTACCCCGTCCTGTTTTTTTGTAGATAGGCCAAATTGTTTATTCCAAGAAAATCACATGCACTGCACCAAACAAGTAGGTATTTGCATTGTGCTGCTTTAATTCCAACCTATCCAAATCATCTCAGCTTGAAAGCTTTTGAAATACTGCAGCATAACCTTCATTGTGCCCTAAGAATGAACACAAGGAATGTACTGTAGTGTGTTTTTATAGAACTCAATCAAGAAGACAAGCTGGCAGGCTAAAAGCATTTGTCTTGCACAATACACTCAAATCTGAACAGCATTACTGCGGTAGTTATGACCCATTTAGGGCTTATACCTCTGAATGACCAGTTTTAAAAGGGTAACAGATCAGCTGGATAAAACGGTTGGTTTGATTTTCGCTGCAAAGTTCGAGGCAATGAACACTTGCAGAGGAAATGAAGCAAACAATTCCATTCATGAAGTCTTAATGTGTCACTCTAACACACAATTACAATCAGGAGAGGCTTCTGATTATATTAGATGTACAGTACGCGGGCTATTGTTGTTTGTCTTTATCATGCATATAATGCAAAGTAAATGTACAGTTTTAACAACTTCACAGTTTATACAAGGCAATTTACAGCTTACAGAATTAAATATTAGAGCAAAACACAACAGCTGAATATAATATTATTTTTACTAATACATAGCAGCATACTTTCCCCAGGTGATTAATCACAGTAAATCAAAGTAATTGTTTTATGCTACAAGTTTTTTTGAAATGTTATGTTGAAATATTCAAATGAGGCACTATCTAATTAAATATGTACTCATTTCCATAAATCCTGAGAACAGAAATCAAAACAAGTTTAAAGCCAAGTTAAAACATTCTGACATATTAAAGTTACAAGTTTTAATAGAGGGGAATTTGGATCTCATTTTATCATTCCGCAATCAGAAAATACTGCCAAAAGCCAAAAATGCATTGTTCCATGTTTTCAGGAATAAAATATAAAATACCAGTATCAGGCAAATTCTATAATTGCAAACCCCCAGTAAAAACCTTCAGAATATAGATAGAAATAGAAAGAAAGTGTATGGTGTGTTTATGTAAATGCTACTGAAGTGATTAAAAAAATGTTTTAAAGATATATTTATATATATATATATAGTTTGAGACTCAATAGTCTGAAAGCTTAATTGCCTAAAATCTTTAAATTGGCAAGTGCATGAAAAAACAATGGTTTCGCCTTAAGGTTTTATTAATTAGTAATTCACTTATATTATTTTTGACCTATTATAAGGTGATGATTTACTAATAATACAGGAAATAAGCAGCACAATTAAGATGTATAAGCATCAATTTAAATCAAAATTTCACTTTACAAGTTATTAGTTGTTTTGTTAGGAGTGTATGTACACATTCTTCCTACAGTATGATGATAAAAATCCACCCAGTGTTTTTTTTTAATTCCTATTTTAAAATCCTCTTTCTCAAATCAGGCCGTTCTCCCACGATAGTTGATTAACAATGCCTTGAGTGAGCTGGCATCAGATTGTCATTGTTTCGACTCCAATGCAGGGGAATGCCAGATGTCTCAGTTTAAGCGATTTGAAGTGTTTTGTTGTTGGATATTATAATTACTCCTGACGTGAGCTGCTGAAGGCGCAGAGGATTAACGTTACTGTACTTTCACTTTTAAGTGAATGCGTTGTTCCCTAAATAAGCATGTCTATGTTAGTGCGATTCTTTTGTGATCCAGCTTCATCTACAGAAGTGAGTATAAAGATTTTTTTAAGAAATCTTTGCAAATCCTTTCCTTATAATGTGCTAGTTAGCCAGTTTCACTACTGAAGTTTAAAGTCTGCTCATCACCACAGGAAAGAGGGGGGCGGGGTCAGCAGAGATCATCAACATTTAAAGCAACATGGACTAGAATGGCTTGATGAAAGCAGAGCTGATTTTGACAGGGTAAAGAAGGTGTTTTTACACTACTATTGAGAAATTTTAACCAAAGTACGTTATAGACGTTTCATTAAGACCCTAAAGAATCATATCAACTTGTGGAAAATTGGCATCCGATGACCCCTTTAAAAAATCGAATGGTACTTGGGGATATTTCAGAAGAAATTGAGATTTAAAATATTTTGCCTCTGACACTGATTCATTTGACAAGGACAGATTTACCATATGGGCATTTGGAAATGCATTCAAGGGCACCATGTCCAAGAAGGGAACCATGTAGGGCTGAAGGAATGTTTTCAAATTGCGTAAGATAGAGCACAAATGCCTGCTGAGTCCACCAAACAAACACCATACAGTGGGCTCCCAGATCGGGGCATCCAGGAGGGACAGTGACACCTTATTAGATTGAACAAGACTGTGGTACTTCATCATGCTACATTACAGGATTACAAAACACACTGAGAGACCACAGTACAAAACCCAGTTACTACCTAATTTACTAGTATTTTCGAGTGCCAAGCGCGTTAAAGCACTATAAATTCAAGCACCTACGTGTGGAGTGTGAGCTGTACTGATTAATAGCCTGTCTTTCTGGATCAGAGGCTTTGCCGTGTCTTTGTTTAACAGAGCTCATTGTGATTATCACAGGATAAACCCTCCAGCACAGCCATAAATCAGCCCTGCCGAGGCTATTCACTCGCACAGCCATCTGTCAGTCAAAAGGGCAGTCGAAGGCAACTTAAAAAAGTTCAAATCTCTTCAAAGGGGTGCCAAGTACAACATCTCGGCTGCTTTTCCGTGCCTTTCTGTCGAGGTAATTAACCCCGACCCGCTGCTTATTAGAGGAGACTCATAGGGAGCGGAGGATGAGAGGAAATGAGAAATCACAGCTTCTCAAAAAAGCAAACGCAGTCCTCGGAGACGGTGTCATCCGCTTGCCTCTTCTCTGATCACGCTGCCATCAAACCTTTCCATAACATACATTCCTACACAGCAGTTAGGTAATGTTAATAAATAAGCCGTTCTTTAAAATACACCTAATAAGCATCAGATAAAAATGTACATTTCTCGGCATCTGTAGATTTTGTACTTTTACATTAACCTGAATATTAATATTGGCTGCATAAATATTCATATGCCAAATTTGAATAAAGACAGACAAAGACTAGCACTAGGCTGCTTGTCATTACCATCACATCTCAACTTCTCAAATAAGTTCCAACGAGACCTCCAGCTTTTCTGCTGGCACTTGTGTCTGTTGCAACGAGGCTATTTTTTTTTAATTTTTTTTTACGAGCAAATTGTACGAGTTTCAGTTTGTATAGTTAATTCATCTCAGTTTCTTTAAAAGTTCAAAAAACATGTTATTTTAGAAAGGTGTTTCTGATAACCACACAAATCATCCTAGATGTAAGATCCTATTACTACTTCTAATTGATGTAGCAAGTATGTTTAGGCAGTTGCTTATATCATAAATAATTAGACACATAGTTCGACACATTCTCTTCATTGAGTTCATGCGCTTAAATTCAGTGCAGATGAACTGGAAATATGAAACAATGAATAAACAATGGTGGGAATTCATAAAGCTAGCCAACAAAACTGCTAAACAATTGGACTAGCATTTAATTGCCAAGTACAAATATGGTAGGAATTTTTCTTGGTGTTGAAGTTGTTATACAGTACTTACTAATAAAATACGATGACATAACTACTAAAAATATATAATAAATTCCATCCCAATGTGAATAAAAGCTGGAAAAGTTCAATCTATGACATGGTTTGTCACGTGACCCCCCCAAATAGATTAATAAAATCAATCAATTCCCAGTCGATAAAATCCATGGTTTGCTCTGCATTTTTTTATTTTTCACAAAACATGTCACATCGTGGAATTTCATATTGACTTCAACCTCACAGTTAGAAAACATATCTTTTTCTGATCTTTTTTTAAAGAAAACTGTGTTTGTCATAATCAACAGTGGGATCTAAAAACATTACATTTCTATTTTACAACAGAAATTCCTATTCCTGCCTTTTTAGCCACAGAATTGTATGAATTTCATGAAATGCTATTCTCTTGATTTGTTTTTGCACACGGCACAGCACTTGGCATAAAAGCTAAATGCAAATGGTATGAGTGCAGATAAACAGAATGTTATGAGCTGAGAATCTGTTCGCTTCACTTCGCTCCTCTACACACTGTAACTACACAATTGAAAGAGGGACTAAGTGATTCTGTTGTTCTTTCGCTTTGGCTTTCAGCTCAAAATCTACTACAGCGCTAAAGAGCCGCTGTGCTGAAGCGTGCTGCATTTTTATCAAGTTGAGGATGACAGGGAGATCAGGCAGGCCATCCTCCAGGCTGTTTGTACCAGGTGGTAGAGCCACAGCTGGCATGTACCTCTTCCACATAAATCATTCATTCTGGAAAACACTTGTATGCTACAGAGAGAGAGGGAGTGTAAAGTCTGCCATGGCGAAGTTTAGAACAACCTTGTGGTCACCACTGTATCAGTAACTGTACAGAGTTACCTCTTAAAAGTGTACTACTGTCATTCTGCCTTTGGGAAATTAATGTACTTAAAGGAACAGTTCACCCCCCCAAAAAAATAAAAAATTGCTGAAAAGGTGTGCACCTCAGGTCAGTCAACTTGTAGACTTTGTTTCATCACCAGAACAGGTTCGGAGAAATTTTACATTGCATAGCTTGCTCATCAATAGATCATCTGCAGTGAATGGGTGCAGTCAGAATAAAACTCCAAACAGCTGATAAAAAAACATTACAGTGTTTGGTGTTTTGTGAATGTTTTATGAAGTGAAAAGCTGGGTGTTTGTAAGAAACAAATCCATCATTAGGACATGTGTGCGTGTGTGTTTCACTTGCTTTTGGCTAAAATGCATGTAGTCCACAATATTGCTTTCTGCAGTGAAAAATGAAGTTAATCTTAATCAGGAGAGAAATATGCTCAGATCAAGCACTGTTTATAAGCGAAAGCAGTCCAAAACTGTTTAAAAATATGTCTCTAGACAACAGGGATTTGATATTTGTCCACTGGAGAAGCTTTATCAAAAACTATGGACTGGTATTTTGGACAGATTTGTATCTCACGAACATGCAGCTTTTGACTTTGCAACACATTAATTAATGGACTGGAGTGGTGTAGATTTCTTGTGAATTATTGTGATGTTTTTATCAGCTGTTTACACATTCTGAAGGTTCTCATTCACTTTAATTCATCTGAAGGTACAGTAAGTACATTCATTTTTCATTTTTGGGTGGACCATTTCTTTTGAGAAATATTCTGTGTTCAGTAAAAGTTAAGTTTAATCAAAAGCATTGTGGCATAATGTTGAATCTCACAGAAAGGATTCATCAGCAAAGATTTCAGCAAACACTGAGGTCACACTTAGGAACTTACTATGTAAGTCAGTGTGGCCAGTTGACTTAAAAGCAGAAAGATGTAGTTTATTATTTTATGAAAGCACTAACATTACTTTTCTGTACAAATGTAGGTAGTCCTTGCCATTTTTAAAGTCATTTTTAGGTTTTACTTATTAAGTACCAAATCAGAATAATTTTTTTATATAATCAACATTAAATCTCAACTCACAGCATCTGCAATAATTGCACTGAACCTACTATATAACATAAAAAAATTGCCAAACTACAAAGATCAACTTATCTCAGATAAACTTAATCCCTGCCATGCAGTAAAAATAAAATCATGCGTCGTAACTAAAAAATGCTCCCTTACATACTCTCCAAGTCCATTCCTGAAGCCCACAGCCGTTGCCAAACAGCACAACGTGTCTGAGGCTGCAGCTCGGGAATGTTTGCTCAAGTAATCATCTGTAGCTGCCTCTCAGCTCAGTGAGGTTTGTTTGCGCCCTTGATTCGGTTTGAGCACTACTCTGGCTGTCTGCTTCCCATACAGTACATCAACATACATCCAGTTAGTATCTAAGAGAATTCATGTTGGGAACAATGAAGTGTGTCTTTTATAACAAACCACAAAAGGAGGCCATTAATAAAATTACATTAAAGACTTTTGAGAGAGAAATTTGTATTACGATATTCAGCGAAGCAGGCAAATCATGTTGCGCATGCTGTTGTAGAGTAATAAACCAGAAAGAGAACAGCAAATTGCTTGTGTTTTCCGTTCTGCAACAAATTAGTGCTTTCCGAAGAAGCAGAAAACCAACCTGGAATAAAGCTTGCGCAACAGTGAGAAACTACAAACGCTTTATTGTTGCATACTGTTTGGCAGATGCATTTCAGTGAAAGTGAACACTCAATATATTCACAACCAACCACACTTTAATGCAACTGAAATGCATTAAATTATACGGTCTTAAAAATAAAGGAAATCTGACAGTGATTCCACAGAAGAAGCTTTAATATTTAAACAATCTAAATAATCCCACTATGAAGAACCTTTTGTGAAATGGAAATGTTCCAAGGAGATTTAAAGCTCTTTAAGAATTTTTATTTTTTATTTTTTACATAAATTATGACGGAAAAGCCAGAAATGTGTTCTACAGTAAGTAGTGCTGAAAGATCTGAACTACCTGCACAGATAGAAGCAATCAGCCACTTTTCATAATTAATGTTCAGCCAGTGCCAAGTTCATTAAACAAGAGTCCCCAAAGAGGGAAGAAGAGGAGTTTGCAATCATCAATGGTCTTTGTGAATCTGCCAGATCGCAAATTGGAGGTCACACCTGCATAAAAGTGTCATTAACAATAAGGCAAGGTGCAAATCAACCTGATTCAAACAGGACAGGACAAATGTACTATTGGTATTCAGGCCATGATGCTGAAACTCTATAGATTTTTCTGTGTAGCACTTAAGTGGAAGATACTCCCCACAACAGACTGATATTTCTCTCACCCCAGGTCATGTTTGTCCACAGTCCAGACAAAAATTTACCATGGTAACCAAGGTGTCAACCGAAAAGTTACTATAGCTACCGTCACGACAACAAAACACGGAGTAGTATAATATATTGTGTTTACATATTTCGAATTTTGTTTGCCATTTATTTTTGCGATGGCACTGCCGGCTAATATAACATTACTACAGTATTTTGATGAAAACTATGACTATTAAACAAAAGCTTTTATATAGATGGGGTTTTTTAGTGCAATAATTTCAATGCATTTAGCTTTGCTTTTGCATATAACTGTGGTTACCGTGGTAAGTCATTGTGAAGGTAGTAACTTAGCTGCATTTACAATGAAAGGTTTTTCTTTCCTATGTAAATGCAACAATTTGTGCCTCTGCATCAGCAATAAAATATCATTAGCTGCATAATAATATTTTTTTAGCTGTATTTCATTTTCTCATAGGAAAATTATTTATGAAAGGGATATGGGACAGCATATAGTGTTTATTGGTGAGCACTTTGGCCACTTTGGAGTGTCTAATTATATAGCCTATTTAATTGTTAGCTTTATTTATTTATTTATTTATTTTCACTGTTGACTGCATCAACCTCGAAATAAACCTTGTTAACCAAGTTACGGTAAGAAAAAAAAATCATATGAATGATAATTTTATTATCTTATTATAATTATCTTATTCATTATAATGTTAACGTTTATTTAAGCACCCCTTAAACTCACCATTTGTTAGCAAATACGTTTATTTTATCCATTTTATACTATTTTCATGAAAGGTGCATAACAATCATTTTTGGCACACTGAATTTCTGGTTTGCAGTTCTATTTTTCATAATTTTACTGCGTAAACGTGCTCTCTAACGTACCACGCTTACACAGAGTTATTAAACAGACATTAGTCTTACCTTGTATGTGCTGATTAACTACATTCTCCAGCCGATCCAGTCGCTCTATAATCCGCAGAGTTTCTCCTTTCCTGTCGCCTTCCAACTTTTTGGCTGGGACAGGCATCGGCACTTTGATGTACACATTTGCGATGTAATTAGTCACCCATCCGACGTACAAAAGACACACTATGTTGGTCATGCCACTTAGTATCACACACGTAGACACCAAAGTTTTGGTTCTTCTGGTGCAAGCCATTCCGACATCCCTCCATATAGAGTCCGATCCACAGCGGACAAGTGCGCCTGTCCTCAACTCTGCATGTACTCCGATGGAGAATAACGCGCCTGACGAAAACACTACAGTCCACGCTTCATTCTGTTTAGCTCTGACAGATTCCAGCGACTTGAAATGGGCAACTATCGTCTTGTTCCTACACGAAGCGCCGCGTCCTCCATCTGCAGCGGCAAGCAGGAGTATAGGAAGGAGAGCGAAGGTGCGCGAGTATGTGTGTGGTTTGATCCTGAGCCTGTTGACCAATGAGATGAGCTGCAATCTATGGGACCAATTACACAATGATCCAGTAACAGTAAGGAGGTGCTTTATAACTGCAGAGACTCCCACTGTTTCATTAAAAAATGTCTTTTTTCATAAAGGCAAACATGACTTGAACAAAGCAAAAAAAAAAAAAAAGAACACATTGCATTTAAAGGCTGTAGCAAAGCACCAGTTTAACCACTTAGAAATGAAGAGTTTGTGCCAATACCCTCCTGTAAACATAAGTTGTAAGGTTGCAAATTATGTAATAACATTCATAATAACTTTAAATAAAACTGTAGGTATTTCTAGCAGTCATTAGAGTATTAGTAGACTGTCTGCTTATTATCTCCTAACATCTTATTTTGATGGGTCCACAACATACTACATACTGACTATCAGAAACTTTGCAAGTACATGTCAACTTATTCTACTAACCCTAAACCTACCCAAACTTTAGAAACGAGCTGTTTCTTCGGTAACAACTGATACGAAGCAAGGCAGAAACAGGCACGTTGGTTGGTTAACATTGTGAAACAGTTGTCAAATAATAGATGTTTAGCTACTTGCATCTTACCTTGCACTCTTTCACCATTAAAGGGATAGTTTACCCAAAAATTAACCTGTATGAATTTCTTTCAGCTGTTGAACACAAAATAAGATATTTTGGTGAATGTTGGTAAGTAAACTGTTGTAGCCACTGAAATCCATAGTGTTATGTTATCCAGCTGGAATACCTTGTTGTGTCCACCAGAGGGCACTCCAGCCAGAACTGACCTCCACTCATCTGCTGCGTTCGAAATCGCATATTTCCCTACTATATAGTACATGAAAAATAATATGCAAGGCGAATAGTATGTCCGAATTCATAGCATTCGAAATTCAGTAGGTGAGAAGTACCTGAATTCTGTAGTAGGCATACCATGGACACTTTCTTATCCCATGAGGCTCCGAGAGAGGAGGCGTCATATAAAAAGACGCGGCTCATTTCAAATGTAAGTACCTCAGGAAAAAAAAGTTGTTTATTGTGATTAAATCACACTTGTTTAACACAATCTAAATAAACGGATGACTTTGACGAAAGTTTACATTTTCGCGCCGTTGTGACGAAGCGTGACACGTGACAACATCAATATGGCGGATGTAGTACGTCAGAATTCCATGCATACTACCCACATTCATACTATATAGAATGTACTTTTTAACGGTTGGGTAGTAAGTTTGATTTTAAAGGTAGGACCTACTTAAGCAGTATGTGATTTCGGACTTAGCAATGGACTCCATTTCCCAGGCTGAGACTGATCACACACACACCTGCACCTCATCACCACGCCCACTTACTGATTACACACACACACTCCCCAGCACCTGATCCTCATCAACACACCCCTTCCCTCCTTTAAAAAAGCCAGGTTCATTCACAAACTCACAGTGAGGTCTTGTTTCCCCAGTATTTTCCCTGTGAGTCAATTCTGAGCGTTTCTACCTGTGTTTTGTCTCCTGTTAGTTATCTTGGACTGTGGCTCTTTGTTGGTGGCTTCTGCAGCGGCTCAGGGTTAGCAGCCATTTTCACTGCTTTTCCACAATTTTCTTGTTAGGAAATTACATTTTATATGGCTTAATAATGCATACAAATATTTCAAAGTCATTTGACCTATTTTAATATAATAAGATAATGTTACCAATCATATGAAATCACACAC
>JAUCMU010000125.1:28768980-28782026 GCA_032275025.1 Enteromius treurensis
GAGACAGACAAAGAGACTGGTATTTATACAGGTGAAACAGATTGAATGATTGAACCTGACTAGCAACAGCTGTGGGGAGAGGTGCATTCTGGGAAATGGAGTCCGGATGTGGAAACAGACACAAAAACACAGAGTTCTTAGAGAGCTAGTGTGCCATCAACAGTAGTTAGCTGGCAGCTCCAGCTGGGCGTGACAAGTGTGAGCTCTTTTAGCCCTCTATAAAGTAATTTTTTCTAAAATGTATTTTTATTTTTGTTTGTTTATTTATTTTATTTTTGCATTAGATGACAAGTACTCACGTTATGTGAGTAAATACAATGTATATAAAGTATAAATATGTAGTACATAATATATACATACATTTAAGCTACACTCGATTCTAAAGGATTCTAAATTAGTAGCACCTGTTTGAGGTCGTTAGCTGTCATAAAGACACCTGTGCACCCCACAATCAGTCAAAGTCAATGTGTGTGTATATATATATATATATATATATATATATATATAAATTAGTATATATCCACCCTGAACTTGGAAGTAACCCTATAAGTGAGGTAAATAAAGAAAAGAATAACAACACACACTAAACAGTAACTGTTTGCCCTACAAACCACTGTGTTTGCTACTACGATAATGCATTGAATTAACATGATTAAGACACACCAATTTTCAATATCAAGCATCAAAACGAACAAACACGCTAAAAATTACCAGACGCAGATGAGACTGTAAGCTATACCCATAGCATTTATAAATGGTGGTGTCCATTTTTGCATCAGGAAAAAAGGTGAATATGTAAAATAGTATGTATAAAGTATATAGAATTATCTAACCGACTAGCTCTGATCTAAATAAATAAACAAGATTACTTTCACACAAAACTGGGTACTGGGGACCTTAAACTATTGGTTGAAACTATCTCCACCGTAACTTTCTTCTGCACAAAATATTAAAATTTTGCATTAGCCCAAATTTTATATTTTTTAATATTATGCAAAACTATGATGCAACAACATCTGACCCGAAGCTTCATGTAAGTGCCCTTTAAAGAGAAGTGATACTAACTCATGATAGTTACGTTAGTTGCTGGGGATGCTGTTATAGTGAACTTTTGAACCAAATGTAGTAAAAAGCACTGAAATATTATTACATAATTTAAGAAAATAAAAAAAATAAAAATCTACTTTACAAAGAACTTACGTTTTTTTACATTGATGTGGAAAGAAACCTAGCATGGACAATATTGTTACATTTAAATTTCATATTTTGAAAATGTGATTTTTACAGTATCCAATCCTTATAAGTATTATTGTAACATAGCGGACATACACAGGAGATTGTGATAAGTATTTACAGTGTTTATATTAACAGTTGAGATTAGGAATCCAAAGACATAAAGGTGAGGAACATAAATGCAGACAATAGCTGATAATAATGAACTTAAATAAACACTGTCTTTCTCTCGTAAGATCTCACAAGGGCTGGCGTAGCTGAACCGGATCACAACCACACCACAGAGCATGAAGGAATACGTCGAGGGATCGCTGGAAACGCAGGAGAACACTTGAGGATTTAAGGAGAGTTCTGATGAGAGAGCAGGTAAGAGCACATGTAAGTACAGCACAATGACAAAGTCTGCTTCCTGGCAAGTATGAGCCCCGACAATGACTGGGTGGCAGAGTGAGCTTAAATGTGGTGTGGCTGATTGCTGATGAGAGCTGTGGCAGGTGCTGGTGATGACTTGATTGGTGCTTTGGCAGATGCTGGTGATCGTGACTAGAGTAAGGGTGACTGGGAAAGTGGCTGGAGCCCGGAATGGGCGTTACATCAGTACTTAAATGTTTAATTATATTGTAACAAGGACACTTTAAAATAAAGTATAACACTTAAAATTATAACCAAGTACTTTAAAATGTACTTTAGTATGCAAGTCAATGCCTCAAAGTAAGCGTAGTTGTTGTTTTTTTTTTAATTACCATATTACAAAGTGTCACGGAGCAGAGGGTTGACGCGAACAAACAGATCCATGTGCAGACTATTTATTAAGAAAACTCAGAGTACAGGCAAACAGGTTCGAGGAACAGCGAACGGGAACATCAGAAGCAGAGACATGACACCTGTGGCCAGGTGATCGGCAAACGTAATTTAAAGGGGCAGAGACAAGAGTGAAAATCCAAGGCAGGCAGGGTCGAGAATGAAAAACAAGAACGAGGAAAAACACAGGGAAACACGGAAGGCTTTACATGTGTTTTTTACCCGCAATGATCGCCAACATGACAAACACAGGTGGGTCTTAAATACACAAGATAACGAGACAGAGAGGAGGAGCAACTAATGAGAAACCATGGAGACAGATAGGCTGGGTGGAGACACAAGTTTATAATAAGAGTCCTGGGGGTGAAAACGGGGAAACACAGAACACATTGATGGGGCTGGAGTGTCATCTAGTGGAGCTTGATGACCCCTCCAGCTGAACTGTGACACAAAGCTCTCTTTAGTGTGTACTTGCTGTAGTTGTGTTAAACATAAAAGTGGAACTCTTTAGGTACAGTTAAGTGGCATTTTATTTCATTAGTAGTATGTTATCTTCAAATTTTGTGTGTATATATAGCCTTACTTGTATATGCATATATGTGTATATACGTTCAGGATTTGAAGTACACTACAAATGCACATTTCCTACAATTAAGCACACTTCATTTTCACATGGGAAAGGCACAGAGAGCAACGTCTTCATAAAAGCTCTTTATCGCTTTGACTATGGCAGAAATGTTGCAGGCTGATTCAGAGTGACACTGATCTCCCCCTTCTTTGTGTTGCAGCTGATATGTGACACTCTGCAGCAGTATAATGTGTGTTGGCGTTTCCCCCACCGCAGCAGAACAAGCATCAGGCCTTGTCTACAGCCTTGAAGTGGGTGGCGCAAAAAGACTGATGTCAGTAAATGCACTGTGATGTACAGAAGACTTTCTGAAACAAATGTTCGAATGTAAGAAGCCCTAAAGTGGGTCTGAGACTGACCAGTGCATCACTATTTATAATCTTCAATTCTGCTTCCACTTACATGACTGTAAATCAACATGTCACTTCTGTGCTCCTTCTTATGTATAAAAAATATTTTGTTCAGCTACAGTATTTTCAGTTAGGAATATACACCAACTAACATTTAGTTATGACCCAAAACATTCAATATTTATATGAGGCTAAGTTTGTAACATGATCTTGTGTACCTTTCTCTGACAGGTTGTGATAATAGTTTAGCATACTGTAAGTGAAGATCATGCCCTTGGCTGATTTCTGTATTATTTATTCCCTCCAAAAAAGTGGGTTGCATTTTAAATCATATTCAAATAACTGAATAGGATTAAACTCATGTCTGTCACAGCTTGAGGATGTAAATTATGCCCAAATTAAATATGGTGTGACACAAGCATCAGTGGGATTTGACATTAATATGATTATTATGTGATATGCGTCATTATTATGTGATAGTTCACACAAAAATGTAACTTCTGTCATTAGTTACTCACCCTCACATTGTTCCAAAGCGAAAGACCTTCGTTTATCTTTAGAAAACAAATTAAGATATTTTATATGAAATCCGAGAGCTTTTTGACCCGCATAGACAGTAACGCAACTGAAACATTTAAGGACATCAATAAAATAGCCCATGTGAGGTTCAACTGTAATAACTGTATTTTAAGTTAGTAGCGTAGCGAGGTATGTAGAACAGCTCACACAGTAGTTGGCTCATGGCAAGCAGATTTTCAGTCTTTCTGTTGCTCAGCTTTGTAAATTCACTTGACAAACTTAAATCTGATGCAGAATGTGTGGAGATATTTGTGAGGAAAATGTGCGGATAGATTCTTCTACATCACATGAGTGTCCCATTCATCTGGATTATTATTGACATGTCTGGAATTCAGCCTTAAATAATAGTAAATATGAATGCACCAAGACAAATAGATGCAGCACACACATTATTTGATCATGTACTGAAACCAGAACATTACTTATACATTAATTAAATTCAGTATGAGGTCCAAATAGCAGCTTTTTTGATATTGGTTGTTCCTTACAGTATTTGCGAAGACCTGAAACATGTGCATGAGAAGTCCATTCAAGCAAGCATTACACCACACACTTATTCAAACATGGACAGGATCACTTGCCATTATATACTGTATTTCCTTTTGTTTAATTGAACTCGAAGCATAATATCTGTTTTCACAGTGCCAGCTTCCTGTCACCACAAGTTCCTGTAGGGCAGAAATTGAAACTTGAGCACAATGTGCAGTGGAGGGTTTCCCCTGTGAGCCGAGCCATTCTAATCTCATTTGAGAGATACTGGGAGGTTTATGGGCCCTTCTTCATCATAACCCTCACACAAGGTGCAGCAGCGAGGCCAGAAATATGATGAATGCCAGAGTAAAATGAAAAATTTGGAGCTACAGAGGAGAAAAGAAGAGACGTAAAAAGAAAGAGTTGCCCCAGCAGGCTAGTTAAATTCTCTGTGCAGAATTAAATAAGCCTAATTATGACAAATCTTCCCTCTGCCATTGTGCTTAAGAATTATGAGCATATGTATTTATAGCATGACTGGCCTCTTACCGTCTTTCTCTCCAGGGTGTCCACAATCCCTCATCCTACCAACCTCATTGAATTTAAGGAAAAGTCCACCTAAACATGAGAATTTTATTTACTTGTCCAACATGTCAGTTCTGAAGATTGTGTGTTTTGGTCTATCTGTTTGATAATAATAAATAAAGAACAATAAAGAGACGACATGGATATTAAGCGTATTAGGAATAGAGTATCCTTTGTATGGGGTGATGATAGTTTTTTAATTCTGTTTCAGCTATTTTATCCCAATAAAAAATATTTATTAGTTATATATTATTATTATTATTATATATTAGTTTTAAAAAGGCACCCACATATGTGATTCATGTGTGGGGAAAAAATGTGTTCTTCATCTTCAGTTGATTACAGAGATTTTTTCCTTTGTCAAAATATTATCTAGCACCACTGAATAAACATAAATACTTAAGTTCACACCAATAACTTTTGCAAAAAATACCTAATTCTCAGTCCATCCGAGATGTAGATGAGTTTCTTCTTAATTGGGATTGGATGCAAAATATATTTTTAAAATTTGGGTCAAATATGTATACACTAGTCAACATCTGAAGTGGTTTAAAACCTGTCATCAGAGTTGTCCTATAACCTAAAACCAAAATTAATTAATAAAAATAAAAAAAACATTGCAAATCTGTATCTGAACGCTTCACCTGGAAATATAAGCAGTTTTTACCAGCAGGTATGTATTTTAGGTTTTTAAAAAATACCTAAGGTTTTACAAGGTTTTTTAATTTAAAAATTTTAAAAAATAAATAAATAAATAAATAAATAATCGAATTGTGACCAAATAAATTATAGATTTTCCCCTCATATAATTTTTACTTTAACTTAAAGTCAAAATATTGATTTCAACTCATGGATGCCAACTTCTCAAATATAACAAATGGCCACATTAATGAAACTTTGGTATAAACTAGCGACTTCAGTCCTTGGAATGAGCAGAAAATCTATGGCGGTGGTTGTCTGAAGCGAAATAAAGCATCTGCCCCACTCTCCAGCTCTCCTCTCAAGACGACCTCCACTTTCAGGAAGACAAATGTCCACCGGCCTTATCAGTCCGTCCATCTCGATTTCTCTCTCTGCAGCGTGTGGGAGAATGACTCAGACTAGTTGATCGATGCAAGCCGGGTCAGTCCATTCCTCGCGGCTAGATGTCTCACCCGCCGCACCGGCTCACTGATTTTCACTGCGGGGGCAGCAACTGGGGCACAGCAGAGATATGATGCCAAACAGCAGTTTATTTTAAGTAAAGCGATTGAAGGTCTTATATAATGATAAATGTCTAACAGTTACTGTGTATGTGGGTTTAAGCTGATTTTATTCCAATTAATGCATTTATTTTAATGAAATCTCAGGATGTTCTGGTTAATTTCGCACAACCTCAAGATGAGGCTTATATCCCTTGGGTTTTTTTTTTTTTTTTCTGATTAAGATATCTGTGGGGATGCCAGTCATGACAGAATTTAATCATTTGCAGAGATTACTGCTACAAGTGGCTGCCGAATGATTCATGTCCAGAGATTGATTTAAAAATAATCATTTTTTTGCTCAAGTACACTTCAGTGAATATGTGAATGTCAAATTTTACACCACAGGGGGAAAAAAGGAAAAAACCTTAAGCATTTTTGGTATCTGTCGGCTTATGATTTTTCATGGGGAATTAAGACGCGCAGCGCAGTTTAAACACAAATCTTTGGGAAAACTTTATTTTAAAACTTTACTAAAATTATCCCACTGCTCCAGAGTCTTAAATTAAATGTATTTGCTTAAGTTAGCTATAATTTCTCAAAGACAAATGTATCTTTTTGTACTTCTTTATCAGAAAGCAGCAGGACAAAACAAAAACAGATGGCAAAGTCAAAGGACTCGCTTTGTAGACTGAAAATGAAATCGTGTCCAATGTCTTTCTCCGTCTCTCTCTTTTCTGGAAATGCCAAGCCAGATGGCCATTACTTTCTAATGCCTCGTGGGTGTATGCATAAAGAAGTCAGAAACCCCTATGAGCCACATGATCATTGTTATTTGATAGACCCCAGTGCAAAATTTGACATGAGTGTATTGTGTTTTGGATGGTTGTTCTGTGAAATATATAATTTCTAAAAATAATATATAAATATATAATTGTATTCCAATTATGATGGATTTGGCAATCATGGCTTGGATCTGTATGGTTTTAAGTCTAATTTAGGATATCATAAATCACACACGCTTAAATAAAAGCATTATCAAATGGGCTGCAACTGGCCTATATTTAACTGTCAGTTTCAAAGCCATTTTTATTCAGTAATATAGAAACATAATTTGGCAGGACTTTGCTCCACTAACTTAAGATTATAATAAATATAACTGCATATACATATAAGAGCTGTCAATTGATTAAAATGTTCAATCATGATGAATTGCTCCGGCCACTAATCACACACTTATCATTAAATGTATCATACAGCATTTATCTTGTTTAATATCCATTTGCTATCAAAGAAACCATCGGGTGATTCTCACAAAACTGGATTTTCTGCTGTTTTTTGTTTTTTTTTGGGTAGGTCTTTCTAAATGTCTCTTTTAAAAAAAACTTGTAAACACTTGCAACTCTAAAAGGACACCAAATGATACAAGGAAACCATTTTATTCATAAATTTATGCACACCAAAGCACGTTTCTAAAAGAAATGACAGAAATTCACAGATGTTTCACTTATTTCAGTCATTTATTTGTGTTATGTCATTCATTATATATTATGTTCATAAGTATTTGAAATCAAAAGAAATAAAAAATGCATGTCAATAAATGGCACTAAATGTAAGCTTTTGTGAATAATCAAATATTTTTTGTTGTATGAAAAAAAAAACCCTGAATGTGTGATACAGTTCGGGGTTTTATATATATATATATATATATATATATATATATGTATAAATATATATTGTTGTTGTTTTTGTTGTTATTTTATAGTGGAATCTACTTCTTTACTTCCAGTGTAATGTCTAAACTAATTGAAGATTGTTAGAAGTAATAGAAATATCATATTGCCTGTAGTATTAATCTACACAGAAACATACTTCTTTAATGCTTTAATTGCACAACCTTCACTAGGCAACTTGTACACACAAATTAATTTATGAAATTACAGTATATGAAAACAGAGCCTCATTTTTAAATTCATGAGTTGACAAACATTGCACAGAATGCATGTCTTCTCTTGTCTAGTGAAAATAAATGCTAATGGATTTTTGATCTGGCCGCTGTCTGCCTCTCAGTGGGGGATATCCTATGTCTGTAACACTGATATTTTTATGGCTGTGCTCCAAGTTTCTGAGGACCCATTAAAATAAACATGGATGGGGAGGGCTAAACCACAGTGAAGGGTGTATTACAGGAAGGAGTTTGCTTTTCCTTCCCTCTCATTGAATTTGCCTGATGCTTATATATATTCAGGATGTTGGAGAGAGAGAGAGAGAGAGAGAGAGAGAGCAGGCAGAATAATGCATTGCCCATGACAGTGATCTCATTTGTATTCTGAGTTATGTAAAATGTACATGTACGGTATGGTATGGTATGTTTGGATACTGTATAATATCAATGTATTGTACAGCATCCACAACAGAAATGAATGTATAACTTACAGTATAGCTGATATCTGTTATATTTTGTATTAAACATGCATCTATCTATTTATTTATCTATTTTAAAGGTTCAACCGAAAATGAAAAAAAAATGCTGAAAATATATTCAGGCCACCCACAATGTAGATGAGTTTGTTTATTCGTGAAAACAGATTTGGAGATATTTTGCATTACAGCACTTGCTTAAATATGGTACATTGAACAGTTGCCGTCAGAATGTGTGTGTGTTTGTGTGTGTGTGTAAGAAACAACTCCATCACTAAGGGATTTCAACTTTAAACCATTGCTTCTTGCCATAATACGAATCCATAATCCATAATAATGCTTCCTCGTGTGAAAAAGTCCATCCCATGCTGGCCTCTCACATCAAAATCACACTATTATGGATGGACTGAACATGTCAAATACAAATCCCATGACACCTTATTTTTCACCATTATAATGTGAAATAAGATAAATGCATTGATTGAATATACTTTGTGGTGTTACATTTATTATTAGATTTATTCAATTATCCAGTTTATTGTAAATAACCCCTATTATTGTTCAAATTCAACGTTGGTTGCAGTCAATAAAATGATTATGTAAGTATCTATGCTTCACTCCATACCCAAGCACTAACACTGCTTCCATCTCGTTTTGCCTTGTGTTATTACAATGTTCTGAGATGTTACACCTTTATAACAGTATAGGAAGTGTATAAACGTGACAAGATCAATCCTTAAATGAGCCTTGTGCGCATTATAGGAAATCCTCACAAGAGCCATCAGAGGTCGTGCTAAACATTTCAAGCTAATGGCATCATGGAGGATCACTGTCTGGAGGATCTTAGCAGAGCAGAAACAGATGCTGTGTCTACTCTGACTGTATGTTGTGGGATTACAGAACAGGCATGAGGCAGACGTTACTAATTCATTTCAAATCCTTCTTAACACCTTTAAAGAGATTTGTGAGGCAGCCGTAAGGGCTAAGAAGCTTCATGAGTTTTGTGCTGGTCTTTGGAGGACACACAGATACAATGGAAAAAGCTGAGACCGTGCAATTGTGTTGAAACAGTTGGAGTTGTTTTACCTGACCATTAAAACTTTGACTTAGCCATATAAATACAGTTTTTTTCAGCAAGTTTTGCTTAAAGTGTAAGAGCATAACTGTTTAGCCAGTATTTGGCTGGTTAGCCAATGATGGTAGATGTGGTAAACCCTCTTAAAGTGCCCTTTGTATTTCTGCAAATGACCTTTCATGCAGTGTTTTACACAGCTCAAAGTGAATGAAAATATCCTGCTCAGATTTAAATCGTAAAGTGCACCGTGTATAAAGTTAATGCCATTGAAACAAGTCGTTTTTAAAATGAATTCTAAGTCGTTTCGTGTTGATCTCAACATAAAAAATTGCCCGCCCACTTAAAATAAAAATGAGCCAAGAGAGCTCAACGTGCTGCAAACTTAAGAACCCACATGCAAACAGAAAAAAAACACATGCAAACTGAAGGAAACACATGCAAAAAGAAAAAAAAAAAAACACATGCAAACGGCAAATTCTCACAACGCAATCAAACACAGAGAGGCTCTCCAAACACAGAAACGCGCTGCAAACACACGAATATGCTGCAAACCGCACTGACCACAACGGAAATGTTTCAGGGTGACCTCCAAAAGTGACAAACCCATCTGGGACCTGATTATTTGTTCCATGGCTTTTGGTGGCTTTTTGTTGTCACTGGACTAAAAGGTATGTGTTTTTTTGTGTTTATTTTAACAACCTGACAAATTACATATTTTAATGCTATGTTAGCTAGAGTTACTCTCAGATGGGTCCGTCACTTTTCCATTGTGGTCCGTGCTATTTGCAACGCCTCTCTGTGGTTGCAGCGCCTCTTTGATTTTGTTGTGAGAATTTGCAGTTTGCATGTGTTTTTTATCTGTTTTGCAGTTTGCAGTGCGTTGAGCTCTATAGGCCACCGTGTGGTTTAGCTAATTAGCACTGCACTCACGTCCAGCTTTTATTATGAAAATCGACCAGTCTGACCAATTACCATATATTAGCGTTATTGGGTTTGGAGAAATTAATTTTTGAGTGAATCGTTTTGGAGTCGTTGAGCAAATAAAAAATAAATGCATAATTTAAGACAATGTAACCGTTTTGTTACCTTGCATGCATGTCAACCTGTTGTGGCTCCCACGTATCACAATTCAGGGAATTCTAAAGATCACGCATCTCAATTCCCGTAACAATTCCTCCGGCATTCTAATATTACGATTTTTTTATTAATTAAGTAGTCTAGGGGGATTTAAAGCTTGAGCCAAATCACATGCAGAAGCCCTTCATCACGGAGAGCGACCCAAATATTTACCTTCATCTCATTCAGGGATTATATGAATATATGAACTCTGCAAGTGCATAATAAAACAGGTGCAAACTATTAAACATAATTATATTATGATAAAGGCAAACCTAGTTGAAACAATTTTGTATTGGTATTTTGGTGTCCAAAAAGGATTTACTTGAATTAATTCTGTACTTGCAGTGGAGTAATGCATATTATATGCCCTGAGTCATTTACATGTTTTGATGGTTAAGAAGGATTTGTGAGTCCTCTAAATGATCAGCACACCTGCCACACTGCTCTGTAACCTCTGTTTCTGTGGAAACCCTGACATTATCTTATGAGAAAATCAGCGAGTCGTACATTAGCATCCTCTTGTTACACTTCTTGGGAGATCACAAACAAACAGATGTGGTGATTGCAAGGATTTACAATAAATTATGCCGAAAGGAAGATCCGTATGAAATAACTTCACGGGTTTGATGTCTCGACATGAATATTTAAGCAGAATGATCTGTGATGTCAGAGGAAATTTGGTATGTAACAGGATTAATGAGATTCTTGAGGTTGTTTGAAGCAGATGTGTTGTCTGTACGGCTCTAGAGAACTCAAGGGAGAAAAAAAAAAAATTATTTATTCTGGTTTCTTTTTTATGCACTTGTCAATGTTGCCACTTATTCATAAGACTAAAAGCATCTGTGACTGATTACTAGATTATTTGTCACTGTGCAAATGCTGCCTCTGAACCATGATGAGTTGCCATGGAAAACAAGAGTCAAAAATAGTATTTTGCTAGCGAAATTGGGCTTTCCTTCTACAATTTCCATGGATAATGTGAGTATCAAGTTGCAAAACTGGTGGCATGGTTAATAGAAACATAATGTGGAAAAACAGGAATGAAACAAAATATGCCCGTTGGAAAAGGTGTATTAAAATTACCATATATCATCATAGTAAAATGCAGTGTATTTTTATTCATTCATGATAACTCTTCAATATTCAGTGCTTCTTTTGAATGATACAGACTCTGTTGAATATTTCTCCATAATTTCCCCTTCGAAGACGAGGATGTGAAAAGGATGTGGATTTCATTCAAGACATGAAATGGACAGTATGAATACTTACAGGGATGCAATTTAATGGCATTTGCAGCGGTAACAGAAACAGTTTTTTCAAAGAATAGTCACATGTTAATGCTTATCAATCTTAAGACTGCTTGAAAGAGGAAGTTGCGGTCAAAGAGAGGTGACTTGTGTAGCTCAATTAAATTCCCTTGTGATTGAAAGCCCACCGTGAACCTCTGAATATGAATGGCTTATTCAGAAGTCTTGGCTATTCTTCCGGATGAGTTAATAAACTTCTGCGCTGAGTCACTGAGGGTTTGTGCTCACTCCACCTTTTAACGTTTCACATATTTTATGAAGCAACAAAACCTAAATCAATACACTGCTTAGGTGAAGACTCAAGGCTTCCTCTCTATTGGCAAGTTCTGGACGTGTTTTGATACTCGTGGACGTTAAAAGTGTAGCGTTAATGCTGTGTTCGAGACTTCATCAGTCTTCAGGTGATAGCCTGTGCGTGGCCGCATTTACATTATGTGGATCAAGTGAGCCTGATTAATTTTCCTCCTAAGTGGCACAGATCAGATATGACCTACAAGCATGTAAGCAGGAGAAAGCACATGGATATTGATATTCTCAGGCCTAAGGCTCAACCTAGTTGAATAGTTTTATGACATTTAAACCTTTGGGCAATGCTGTTATCAATTTATCCATTGCAAATCACATCATTTTAACTTCCTGTTCAGCTTTTCAGAGTCAATACAGCTACCTTGAGTTGTTTCACCAAGTGTTTAGTGTGTAAATGCAGATATCATTGATTTCACTGATTTACATGTGTTCACTTATTTCTAGTTATTTCAACATTACTTAAAATATAAATATATAATAAGTTGTTAGACCAGTAACATAATCTGTTATTATAAACACCCACAACTGTTTATGGTCTGCTATGTCAAATGCTTGTATTAAAAAAGAAGAAGAAAAAAAAACCTTAAAAGGAGTCATCATACTGTACAAAGCCAATTTTTTTGCCAAAAGCCAAAAATGATTATTTAGGGTCTTAATGGAAAGTTTTTATTATAGTTTGTTTTAAAATTTCTCAAAGATAGTGTAAACAACGCAAATTTTCCCCTGTCAAAAATAGCTCTTTAGAAATCACTCTGTTCAGTGTACTTCCCCTTTAAATCTTCACAGGCTCCGCTGACCCCGCCCCTATTTTCCCAGGCACTCTCAGAGGATTTTTGTGTAGCCGCGTATTCATAGTGAAACTTGCTAATTAGCACATTATCAGGAAAGGCGATTTGCAAAGATTCATTAAAATACATTATACTCACTGCTTCTGTAGGTGAGGCTGGATCATGAATGATTCGTGTGAACATAAACACATTTCGGTGCGTT
>JAUCMU010000125.1:28814942-28832417 GCA_032275025.1 Enteromius treurensis
AAGCTACCTTAGGGATGAGTAAGTAATAAAGATGGTTTCAATACTAGCATAGTACTTATTGCTCATTATTGCAAAGTGCAACAATAAATATATTAATAAACATATTATCATCATGTAGTCCAGCCATCAGGTAAAAATAAGAACTAAATGTCTTTAATATATAACTCTGTGTACTTTTTACAGTTATTACGACTTTTAAAAAATAATAGTTTGTGTTCGTCCTTTGAGTTATTTTGCATTTTACACTAATACTGTCACAATCTACTGGAGATGTCAGTTCAGCTCGAATTACACTCCAGTTACCCATGGGAAATGTGTGTGTGTGTGTGTGTGTGTGTGTGTGTGTTTATACCAATCATTCAATGAACACTGGTCTCCACCTACCTCATGGGTTGCCATGGTCACAGATATGTTCTCCACACCTTCATATCATTATCCCGTGTATAAATACTCCAGATCACCAGTCATTCCCCGCTGATCATTGCATGTGGCTCGTCCCATCAGTGTAAGTGTTTTCTCCCTGTTAGTATCCTTTGTATTCTGATTCCCCTGTGTCGACTTTAGCCTGTTTACTGACCACGATTCTGTCTTATCTGCATTGCTCTGTTTGCCGTTGTTGTGACCTTCGCCTGTATACTCTGTCTTGTGAAAGCACCAATAAATACCCTTGCATTTGGATTCGACTGTTCCCGTCTTCATTCGTAACAAATACTGAGCCCAAATTCCAGAATGTGATTTGTGCAAGTTGTCAAAAGTATTTTTTTTTTTTTTATTCATTTCACTTTATTTTTTATTTCACAGATTCAGTGTTTAAGTAAATTTCATCCTTGTTGAAAGAGAACAAAATACAAAAGCTAAAAAAAACGCTATCATTCTCTTTCTGATGCATTTAAAATGCTTTCTAAGGACAAATGCAAAACAACTGTCTACCAAGATTAGAGAATACTGCTGTTTATACAGGTTTTTAGATGCCAAGTATGATTTTATGATCTTTCACACCTAACAGGACAATCAGACCCTGCTGAAGTTAAAATGCCCAGAGATGGGTGTCAAAAACCCATGCATAAAGTTCATAACTTTCACATAATCTGTCAAATCCTATTATCCTCCACTGTAACATGCACTAAATAGAGATACCCTGGGCCAGCTAATACTTTCTGCTTTCACAGAGGGGAAACGCTGTCAAGTCAACTCCCCTCCCCAGGCTTATTATGTAAGGCCAAATCTGTTTTGTGTATTTGTTCCACTAAAATGACAACACAATTCTTCATGCCAACTCTGAATGTCACAAGAAAGACATAATTCATCATAACCGTTGAACAACGAGGAACTAAATAACACTTAAATGCCAGGCAAGTTCTTAAAACATTAATTGCCATCTGTATTCTAATTGTTATCAGTATATGGTGTTCTGTGTTACATAAAGAGCGTTTTAAAAGGATAGTTCACATGCAAAAATATCATAACAATTTTCATCATTTCCTCAACCTCAAGTTACTCCAAACAAGTTTCTTTCTTTTTTTAAACACACACACACACACACACAACATCATGAGGATGACTGAATTATGAAATCTGATTTATTTTTCGGTGAACTCTGCTCAAAGTTACATTCAAGTTGTGCCTTGAATTTTTAACCCTTTGTGTGCACCTATAACCCCATATGAGGTACCATTTGAAAGCTTAGAATCTCTTTTTTATGCAGATATGAATCACTTTGATATTTATTTTATTGTAACAAAGTTATTTACACGTAAAGTACACTATGTACCCCCCTTTTTTGGGGGGGAGGTCTGAAATGTTTCTTGCCTACAGTTGGAATAGAATAACTCTTGCATAGATTATGGTAGAAATAAATTTCCTTTTTCCTGTGCTTGCTGACATGTGTTGGAAGCAAATACAATTGTTTGCAGGGAGCTGAGGCCCTCAGAACCTGAATTATATTCAGTTTACAACAAAAAAATTAAAATAACATAGACAATATATACAATAATTATAATCAATTTCAACATTGTTTTATGTAATTTCAAAAGGTTTCCTTTAAAATGATACCAATCTTTTGTATATACACCTCTGCATGTGGGTATGGGAAGCTTTTTAATTTGGTAGGCAAAATGCAGGGGGAATTCCCCAAAATAGCCCCAGAGTGTAAGAGGTTAATGTTACAGTACATTATCTTCCCTGTGTGACTTTGAGATTTAGTCAGGAACAGAATATGGCTTAATCAACTATCTGTCTTGAATCATGTGGTTCTGGAAATGATGGCTTATGGTGTGTGAAGTTTATGAGACTCAGAAAAGGCAGAGAATTTATACTAGAGAGAAAGTGAGATTTACAGCTACATAGCAAGATAAGCTCATGCAATCAGGTCCATCAGCATGTAGTTAGAGTTACACATTTTCAAGAGTTGTTTGGCCTAAAGAGAGCTGATCTCGACACGTGGCTTCAGGGATGCAGGGCCAGAGGAGTGAGAATGACTGCAGGTCCAGGGAGATGCTGCTCTCAAGTGGAAGAGCAAGGTTAACCATGCTGAGGGACAACTTAGTAAAATGGCTAAAATCAGAGGTTTTCAGAAAGGACTAGACAATGATTTTTAGAAATTTCTTTCTCTACGATAAATTTGGACCCATTTAAATTAAGAACCTGAATAATCAGCTCAATCTGGGGAAAATGCACAAGTAGGGATGTCGCGGCTGATTGCATGCATCATCACCCAGCCCCAGCCGAAACAAACTCTGAGACAGGCATCGGGCCAGCTCACCTCTTTGGAAATTTCTAGAAAATCCTCCACATACCTCTCCAGCGTCCGCCAACACTGCCGCAGAAGCCACAGCCTGTCCTCAGCCATAGTCTTCTGTAGGGTCGGTCCTTCTGTCACGCGTCATGGTTATAGACATGAGAGACTTGACCAAGGCATAAACAAAGGCTTCTTTTTACTACATCAAGGCACGAATTACATAAATACCACATAGACGTAACATTTAGGACCGACAAAAACTGAATGGGGCAGACCAGACTATAAATGCACACACAATTAGGGAGAACCGGAGACAGGTGAGCAGACACAGGTGGAGACGAGTTAACTAACCAAACTAAACAAGACAAGGAACATGACCAAATAAGGAAAACGAGGAAGACACAAAACGAAACCAAAATAAACAGGACAGAACATGTGACATTCTATATATGTGTGTATATATTATTCCTAATAACTGAGCAATTAAGTCAGCAATCTGGCAAAAATGTCCAGAAGTCGTCTACTGCCATTCTCGTAACTTCCTTCTACTCTTAGGAGTTTGCTGATTGACAGCTTGTTTAGACAAGCAACATTCCTCTTCCTCATTTCGGGAAACTGAAAGGCGTGATGAGAAAGTGGAAAAAAACAAGTTACGACAGAGACAGTGTGTGAAACTTTGCTGTCCCTAACTCGATCAGATAAGGTGAGTTTAACACTCTCATATACAATCTGTAAACAAACTGTAAATGTAGGTAAATGATAACTGTGTCGTTGTGAGATCAGGTGAAAATTGTGAGCTTAATCTAAACATTTTAGCCAACAAAGAGCAGGTGAATTCTTCACGCTTTTGTTCTTGTGAAACCTTATTACAGTTGACACAAAAACCCAGTCAACTGTATTACCCGCTGTAATTTGTTGTGTGAGGAGGAACTAAGTGTTACACATTCGTATTGTAATAATAATGACAAAGAAACACATGTAAGTGTCCCTTGTGTTTTCACGGACCTTGCCTTTTCCTTCCAGAGCTCATATATTTAATGGACATGTTAATAACAGTGATGATACATCGTATTCATTTTTGCTTAGTTTCAGAATGTCTCTGACGATGTCTCAAAAGGAGGGGGTGACAATGATCACCATCAACTCGAACCCCAACAGCAAATGCCCAATATTTTGCCAGATCCTAGGCTTTCTGTGCTACAGTCCAGTGTGTGACGTATCACAACCTGTGAAATCCAAGAGGATGGACATCTATATGGCTCTTGGGGTGAGACAGACCAAGAAACAGACATTACAACTAAAGTATGAAATATACTACAATACTTTTGCCCAGCTGTAAACGTCCAGTATGAAGCCCAGGTTTTCTCTCTGACCATTTACAAAGTCGTGTTTGAAGCCTATTGTTTTATAATCTGTTGATTTTACAAAAAATAAAAAACTCTTTATGTAATGTACATTTTGAGATTCATAAAAACTGCATCATCAACATTCTTTTATTGTTCCATAGATTGTGCAGATTATAGCAGGAGTCCTCAATCTTGTGACTGGGATTTTATTTTTAAATACTGGAATACATGATCACATTATGGAATCATATGTTCCATTCTGGTTTGGTGGTGTGGTAAGAAATATACTTCATTCTTATTCTTCTTCTTATTATTATCTGATTATTTTTTTGTTTGTTTCTAAATTGCAAAACAAGTCCATTTAATGACTTTTTTTGTTTGTTTGTTTGTTTGTTTGGTTTGTTTTGTTTTGTTTGTAAAGAATGTTGTTAAGAATCGTTTGGTTTTTAACGTTTTTTAATTTGTTTTGTCTGATCTGGTGATCTATTGCAATGGAAAAGTTTAAAGCTCTTTTTTTTTAGTTCCTTGTAGTTGGAGTGGTTTCTATTGTTGCAGATCACTTTCCCAGTTATTCTCTGGTAAATTTTTATTCTTAAACAGTTTTAATTTTCATTCAGATTATGTGTATGTACAGTATGTGTATATATTTTTCTTCATCTCATTGTTTTTTTTTTTTGTTTTGTATATTTCAGCTGCTCCTCACTGTTGTGTTGAACAAAGTCTGTGCTCTGCTGGCTATGATAAGCCTTTCACTGTATGCATGGGACTTGACAAGTGATAAGATTTCATCAAGATTTCATTACTACAATGCGGATAAGAATGTAATTATTTAAAAATATAAAATTTAAAAAAACAGGGACCTCAAATTAAAAACCAGTGAGCCACTTTCAAGAAAAAAAATATTTTTCAAATATGATTTCAGGTCTTAGATAAAAATGTAATATACATATAAAATATGAAAAATATAATATTATAAAAAAATGTTTAAAAAAAACAAAGAAAAACAAAAGCACATGTGTCAACCATAGGTCAAAAGAGTCAATATAAGCATGTATATGAAGTAAAATGTACGGTGAATGATAGCTAGTTAAAATGTTTGTTGTTTGTTTGTTTGTGTGTTTGTTTGTTTAGATTTGATACTCCTGCTTGAATTCAATCGTTTTTATTACATGACGCACTGATATTTTTTATTTGTAGATGCTCCGTGAAGCACTGGATGTCACTATGATGCTCATTTCAGCTCTTCAGCTCTGCATGACCCTCAGTTTCTCTGTCTCGGGTCTGAAAGAATTGTGTGAAACAAATGTAAGTGCAAAGGTGAAATATTATTAGAATAATAGCAACAAACAAACTACAGTAATCCCAAAGTTGATCAGTGCACTAATGTTTCTGTCTGGTTTTTCAGTCTGTGGAGGACCTTCATCTTTACAAGCCACTCAAGGAAGTTGCTGTCAGTCATGTAAAAAGTCAAATATACAATTTTAATTCAGCTATAGCTTTGTGATTATAGAAGTCATTTTTTTCTTCCTTGTGAAATAACAAATTCTCCTTTTTCTGCAAACAGAAAAACATTGATGATCCATTTATGTTACTTTACGGCTGCTTTTTGAAAGCAATGTCTATATTTTAATATGTTTTTTACACCAAGTTTAAATTCTTTATGTGCTCAATTCATATAAAATCTCTGTCTTCATTTCTCATAATTGACCTTTAACAAAGCGTGTTTCAGGAGTCTTAGCGTTAGATGCAAGGGACTGACTGAAGACTGTTTACTTACCATTTACTGCATTTTGGGCAAAAATATAATAATAATAAATAAAAGTTTTAATCAGATTTCTTAACTATTTACACTATATCTGGCATCATGCTAATTTCACGTTCTAAGTTGTCAGAACTTGTATATTCTGGGTTGCATGTTTACGCAGAGAAACCATTTACCTTTAGTTTAAAAAAAAAACTAATTTCAGCTGTTGCTATTTTATTTATAGCAATAAAACAAATTGTTCATGTGGAATGTATTTACTAGTAGCATTCATGTGTTTTCTGAAACCAGAGCTGAACAAATAAACACCATTAGCTTGTATTTTGCAATAAAATTCATTAGTTCATTTCACAAAGCATGTTTTGTAAGAGAGATGTCTTTTTCAATTTATTACACGGCACAAGGGATAATTTATTTAGTATAAACCGCTACATTTACAGTGACAAAATTGAAATGATCTTAGATTTAGGATTTTAAAAAGATAATGTACTATTTATCATGATTAACTAAATTAACCCTTTTAAACTATTTACATCTTTCAAACAAATGAAAAGAAAGTTTATTTAATATCAAAATACATTTTTTAAAAGTATAGCAAAAGTAGTAAATCACTGACCTATGTAGTTTGGTAAACCAGATAATAATTTGCATAAAACAATGCATTTACCATTTTTGCATAATCCACGGTGGATTGGGACCCCTGGGTGACCACAGCGGTTCGGTCCCCCATCCCACTCCTTCCCATCAAGACCCAGGTACCTTTACCCCCCCCAAAAAAAAATAATTATTGGGGAGGCCTCCCACCTGTACCGACCCTGGGCCATCGGGTGTTCTCGAGGGGAATAACTCTCAGGGGATCTCTCTGGCCTGGATTCGGGACACTACGGGTATTTCAAAAGGCGCTCCTAGCTGAAGTTCGGAAACCGGACCTGACAACGGTTCTTCTGACCGTGTTTTGAAAACCGGACCTGACAACAGTTCCCCTGACTGTGATTCGGGGCTCAGACCCGACAAAGGCACTCCGGACCGTGATTCGAAAACCGGACACCGACGACCTCCACTTCAAGCCCGTGGTATCCGGAAGCTCGACTGGGCTGAGACGATAAGCTACACATGGGAATACCACAATGATGACCTTGTCTCTGAGACCCGACGAAAGAAAGCAGGGAGGCTCGAACTAAGCAAAACAGGAAACATTTAATCACAGGAACACAAGGGACAAGGATCGGCAGGAGAATGTGCAGAATGTGCTTTCAATTGTACTATAACACTGAATTGCTATAATTAATGGCTAAAATTGAGGGCAAAATGCATTTAATAATGACATTAGTAGTAGTTGTAACGTACTGTAGGAGGCGGAGGCATGTGGATCCATGTGCAGTAGCTTTATTCAAGGTTGAAAGGCAGGGTCAAACACAGGCAAACAGAACAATGGAGACAAAACAGAATTAAGGTTTAGGTAAACGGGCAGGCAGCAAACAATCAGATTCCAGACAAACAGTCAAGGTAACAACAGGGATAAAACCAACATGGGAAGGAACGCTCAAAGATGTTAGCCAGGGCAAAACAAGACTTCACAATGAGGTGAATGTGTGCGTGTGACATAAATTGTCCTCCTGATAGGAATCAGGTGTGTGCGCAATCAGTTCCTAGGCAGGTGTGTGCAATAGGCGTGGGGTGATATGGGAAATTTAGTTTCTGAGATGGGGATGTTCTAGATGGAGTGCCCTCTGGGGGGGCTTGTTTGCACTCCAGCTGGAGATCATGACAGTAGTATTGCATTAAAATACTGGCCATTGTTAACAATAAGCTAATTAGTAAAAAGATGCCATTTAACACATACTTAAAATATACAGTCTTTATAGTGTTTCTACATTAATTCTGAGGTTCAATGCGAAATTCTGCAATATAAATATATTAATATGCAGTTAATTAATTAATTAGAGAAAATGTGTGAATTATTTTTTATTTTTTTAATTTAATTGATTCACAGACAACACTAATATTAACCTTTTACAAATGTTGATGTTGATAATAGTAGTTACTTTTACTGTTGAATATGCATTTTAATTTTATTTCTAGATTTATACAACCCCTCAGAAAGACATCGGGATGGCCATGAACCCTTGGGCCCCTTCAAAAAAATCTGTTCGATAATCCGTCCCTCAACTGAAACTAATTGAATAGCCCTGGTCTAGAGTTTTTATATGTATTAATAATAAAGTACATTTCATTGAATGTGTGTTTAGTCATCAAATCTCTTTAAACACTGCAGCTGTAATGACTTCCTGAACTGAATACTTGCAAAAAACGTACTCATACCTAACTATGATATATGTATTTTGACTGTATTTCAACCATTCACATTCATGCCATGCCAGCAAGGCCAGAGCTGAACAGTGAGGTACAAAAATAATTTTAAATGATAGACATTCTCTGCCAATGTCATGCTCATATTTCAATTGAATCCATCTAAATAACATTACATTACATCTGGTGAATATTTCAAAAAATATTATAAACATTTTTAAAAACACATGTTAGGATGTTTTCACTAATTGTTTTGGTATTCCTATAAACATGAAATGTTGCACTTCAAGGTTGTTGAGGCAACTGTTATCATATTTCCTCAAATGCTGCAGAATTAAAACAACAGAAAGTCTTTTTGCAAAAAGTTCAATTAGAAGTTTTCAGACTGCATGTTTCTACCCTATCTCCAGAATTAAAAATGGATGGATGCCTCACAAGAGCACAACAAAAAAATGGAATTTAGCAGCGATGTCTCCTGTCTCCTATTGAGTCTTTTGCCTGGGTAAACAGACAAGATGAGAAAAAAAAGACTTTTTTAACAATATACTAGCAGAACCTATATTTACCTATATATGCTGCTTACAAAGTATTAGTGTATATGTACAAGCTTGATATATTTGACACACAATTGACCTTATCTGATGTGTTTTGATGGTTAATATGAATTTCACAAGACAGGTTATCTGATGTTTTATTGGTTTTGTTCATATTACATACATTAGTATTCCCCCATCTGATGCATGTCACTGTAAAAGAAAAAAAGCTTATATAAAATCATAAATAAAATTTTCTTTGGTGGCCGGAATTGTACTGTTAAAAATATGGTAACAGCAATTTTGTTTTTGCGATTTTAAGTAAACTTAACAGTTAAATACCATAACTTCATTAACATCAATAATGATAATATACCAACCTATTAAAGTCCAGAAATCTGTTTTATAGCTTTGAAATACACTGATAACTTTCAAATGTAGGCAGTGATGAGAAAGTCAAATGATGAACAAAAGCCCATCATAAGCTGCTGGTAAATATGAACATTAGAAGGTGCTCAGTGTCATTCACACAAACACCAAACACCATCATGGAGAACTCATTAAATATTCCATAAACATTAATTTAACAACATTGTATGTAAAATACAACCCTAATAAACATAACTGATAAGAAAAAAAAAATAAGTTTGGGGAATTTGGGGAATGCCAGTTTATGTTTTTTCCCTGTAAATTTTAACATTAACAATTTAACAGGTTTTTACCATTGCATTTTCATTTTTTTTTTTTTTTTAAACACCACAGATTGTTAACTATGACCTTTGACCTGTTTTTTTTTTAATTCAGGAGATCCTTATAACTAAAAAGAAATACATGTACAAGTTATTTAAAAAATAATAATAATAATTTTCAAAAATGCTAATTCTTGTCGTTATAAATATATTGACAAACAAAACATACAAATTTCTAAAGAAATTAAAGTATAATTCACTTCTCCATAAATGCCCTGTCACATTTAACAGTTAACTTAATGCTTAACCATATTTCAATTATATGTAATTATAAAACAAATATAAAGATATACATCCCACCTATGTAAAAAAAATAGCACTCAATATAAATTTAAACTGCAACTCATCTTTATTTAATTGCAAATGACAATGAATGAAATGAAGTTTCCAATTTTTGTAATAATTCCCAGCAAAATTAAGGCATGTGCTTGGTTTGTCATTGCCGAAGCATTCAAATCTGTTTTGTGACAGAAAGAGCGAGCCAAGGTTGACATCACTGAATAAAAAAAAATAAAAAATGCAGTCTGTTCCTCATACAAAGCTATCGTATGTCTTCAGAAGACTTCATACAGTGCACAAGAAGCATGGACCACTATTTTGGTACTTCGGTCGTGTTTTTGACCTTTTTTAGAGCTTTAGAGCTTAGTGTGGAGCTGCATGAGCATTCTTAGAATAACAACATACAGGATGAAGCTGAAATGTAATTTTTTGGTGTAAAAAGTCTTCTCTCGAACTTCTCATGGTGTGCAGTTTTATTTTGGTGCATGTGCCGGTGTAACTCAAATAACTTTTAATAACAGTATGTTGCAAATTAATTCATTTTAGACTCCTTGAAAAGCATTCAGGAACGCTTACTCTATTTATGTTGTGTGATTTTCTCGTAGAGAGCTGAAGCAGAGCCAAATCCTCATGAAGGAACATAACAAGAGGGAAACATGCTGTGCACCGTGAATCTCACAGAATCAACTAAACAGCACACTTCCACAAATCACATGAGTCTGGCTAAAACATGCTGATTTTTCACATATATTCAGCGGTTTAGTGCTGTGAAAGTTCTGCAACAAAACCAGCATCATCCCCAAAGCTGACTATAAGAAAACTACAAGCCCTTGGAATAAGCAGGCATTTAGATATGTCTCTATTTATGTTCTGAGATTTATGACTGTTGCTTTGAGATAACGTCAGTCTATTGGGTACTAGTGCTAATGTTCAGCTGGTGGCCATGAATAAATGGCCCATTTATAATAAATTTAAAAATTTTATTAATTAAACTAATGTATGATGAGTGGCAGGCTTAACTGAACTTTGCAACTTAATGCTGATTTGTTACTTATGTTAGATTTTGCAGAATTTGCCTTAGCAGAAGTTTGGGTGGTTTAGTTTTATGTTTATGCAAAATTCAGTTTTATGTTCATAAATGAAAAATAATCCATTCTATTTTTAATTGACAGTTTGAAGTGAATTTCTTGCAACCAAAAACAGACTTTGTTTAATAAGCTATCTTCATATTTTACAGCTGTACATCCCTTACATAGACCTTTCTTCTCAGAAACCGGAAATACGTAATTGCAGGGTATGAAGACTTCCTGTATAATGTAAACACACAGCAAAAAGCCGGGTAACTTTAATATAAAAATGGAGAGATTCTACAAAACTTCCCTTACGAGTTTGCCAAAGTTCACCTTTGCCGACTTGACAAGTTGAGTCATTGAGGAAACTCCGTAACAAAGTGGAACAAACTGGATAAAGGACGAAAAGTTTATCCATAACTTTCAAGGTAGGGGCATTCTAAAACGCCTAACGTGGCTTACGCACCTAAAACCTGATGAGGAAAACCCACATTGCTGTCAAATCTTCCTTGTAATAATCTCTAACTATTGTGAAAAGAACGAGCCCATATTCAACAGATAAAGTGAATAATATCACGATAAGCGTTTTCTCCCCCATAGAAGTCCATTATAAGAACAGCTAAGCTTAAACTTAATATTTTTCACTTTATAAGCTGAATAAGAGCTTGTTTTTTTGACAGTGGCATGTCTTTATTATAAATAAAATTTGACAAAAGTTTGGTTTTCCCTGGTCATTGTTAAGGTAATGTAGCGTCCGTTGAGCCACATTAAGCTGTTTTCATTATAATGGACTTCTATGGGGAGAAAAGGCTTAACGTGATATTATTAATATCAACAATAATATATTATCTTTCCAGGTCTCAGGGGATTAACCCGACACGCACCTCTGAGGAACCTGATGATGAGTTTGTGCTTACCTAGGAATTCACCCTCCACTGCGTCATGGTACGCTGCTATGGCAGCAACATACACTTTCAGAGTTGAAGGGGACAGCCTGCGCTCCAACTTTTCCTGCAGGAAGGAAAGCACAACTGCAATTGAGCATCTCTGTGGGTCCTCGTGGCGAGAGGAACACCAGTCGACGAACAGACCCCATCTCTGAGCGTAGGCCTGCCTTGTTAATGGGGCCCCAGACTGAGAGATGGTGTTCATCAGATGCCCTTCCCCAGGTCTCTCCTCAAGGGGTTTTCCAAGGAGGGGCTGCCGCGTGGAGCATTAGGTCGGCAAACCAGGTCCGGGAAGGGCAGTATGGCGCTACCAGCAGAACCTGCTCCTTGTCCTCCCTGATCTTGCACAGGGTATGTGCAAGGAGTCTCACTGGGGGAAAGGCGTACTTGGGCCCCGGAGGCCAGCTGTGTTCCAGAGCATTCGTGCCGAGGGGCGCCTCTTCGAGAGAGTAATACAGACGGCAATGGGAGGACTCAGGGGAGGCAAAGAGGTATATCTTGGCCTCGCCGAAGTGGCTCCAAATTAGCTGCACTACCTGGGGGTGGAGTCGCCATTCTCCAGGGTGGGTGGACTGCCGTGAGAGCTGGCCGGCTGCACGGTTGAGTGTCCCTGGAATATGAACAGCGCGCAGCAATTTCAGCCGCGTCTGACTCCACAGGAGTCGGGTGAGTTGTGACATGCGGCGGGAGCGTAGACCCCCCCCTGTCCCGTACCGGCGTCAGTTTCGCTGCCCGACTCTCCCTCTGGTGTTGCGGACAACATCTCAGCCTCTTGGGTTGCACCAAAGGAGACGCCCTGCCCGGTGGCTTTCGGGGGAGCGCACAGCTCTGGAAGCATCATCACAGGACTACGGGGTGCGGCAGAGGTCCGCGGGGCTTTTACACCCGACAGAGCATTCTGCATAATCACCGTGCAATCCACCAAGCGCCCTCCCGTGGCCGCCGAAAAGCCAGAACGGCTCTCCGTCTAACCGCGGGAAGGACGCGAGGGGAGCCGTCTCGCGAACGAGAGGCGCGATCGCAGTGTAGCGTTGGTCATGCGCTCGCAATGAATGCATGAGTCATCCACAAGCGCTGCCTCAGCATACTATCAACACGTAAGACAGTGCTCGTGCCCGTCTAAAGAGGTGAGGAAACTCCTGCACCCAGAAGCGCAAGGTCGCATAGACATCCCGGAGAATGGCTATAAAAACCGTGAGAAAATTGCTCTTTTGTGCAGCCCGGATTGCCCAGGGAGGACCTCTCACTGCTGAGCTTAAAAAGGCTACCGCAGGTTTCTGTTGTCAACACCCCTGACATTAATGGCAGATGAGAGAGCATGAACTCCGCAGGAACTCTTTCTTTTCTCCTTTCGAGGATTCTCTCCTTAGCAGACTCTCCAACAGCATTCAAATGCCTCGAGGAGTGCTCCGAAGTGAAAAGCTGCATGTGCATTCCAGCCATGCCCCCTTATACTCACGCTGTGATAAGGTGCACCTGGCTGTAATTATTGCACGCTAATATTCATTGGCCTTTTCTCAAATACTCGGAGACGTCTCTCAAGCGAATCCCATATGTAACGTCAGAGTGACCTCGACTGAAGGGGAACTGTTCAAAGTTTTAGACACTCGTGGAACAATGCTGTCAAATGAGGATGCTTTCAAAAATAATGCCATAAATATATTTAATTCATCAATTAACCTTTATTAACTAAATCAAATAAATATTTAATATTAAAGCTTTTAGTAAAACAGCTTCTGTTCCGAGGTACACTTGCCCATAGTTTTTCAGGTAGCATTCCAGAAAAGTTTTTTCTTCATCTTAGAGACCTTGCCACAGTTCTTCTGGATTTAGTCTCTCTCAGTTTGTTCTATTACTTCATGTCATTCCAGACAGAATGGATGATGATCAGATCAGATCTCTGTGTGGAGCACTGGATGTTGTCAGAGTCCTTGTGCAGACAATAATCTGCATTATTGCAATTAATGACAAAAATCATGTTTGGAAATGTCCAACAACAAAAACAATAATAACATAAATCATCATAATAATGACAATGTTATTGCTATCCAGAAAAAGGATCAAAAAGGAACCATTAAGATTCCCCCACAGTTGCAATCTCCAGGAACCTCAAAAGGTTAATTTTTTAACCTTTCTTCTAAGAGTATACTACGAAATGCTGAATGGAATGGCACTGAGTGAATATGGATTTTAATGGAAACTCAAATGTACAGAAAAGTTGAAGAATTGCTTATGTCAGAAAAAAACAGCTATTTTACAAAACGTTATGGCTTTCATGCTTCCTAAGTGTCATGTGAAATGTGAAGTAAAGCTGTTTCTTTGTGGTTTTATCAAGTACTTTCTGACCATTATGCAAAAAAAAAGTCTCACAAAGCGGCTTGTGCCAGTGTGGTTTTACGGCAGGATCACTGAATGAAAGATAAAAGTAAATGTTCCTTTTACTAGTTTCAGTTCAGTTATTGCACAGTGATTTCTTACATTAAAATTTTACATTTTACATGCTCTTATATTTTCTTGCTGTGTTGAGTTACAAGATATATTTTGCTGCCCTGAAAAGCATAATTTCTAAGTGAAATATATAGATAAATAAAAGATTTCAGAGGATTAAGAAAACTATAAGGAAAGTGTCATATTAAAAAAAAAGTTTGTCAATGTGTTTCCAGAGCTAGATAAAGCAGATTAGTTTTGGAGGACTGCACCCATTACTCTGTTAAATGGATCTTTGACAAATGGAGCTGAGGACTGCCTTTGGCTCTTGAGCTCACAGATATTATTTATCCTTGTAACATTTGTCTCTAGTTTACTCTTCTGAAATTCTGTTATGTTATTACATTTTTCTGTTAGCTTGCTATGCTTGTTTTAAAATGTTTAACATTAATTTAATTCTAAGAAATGCATGGTGATGTGGAAGAATAAAAGTATTTTCTTTAAAAAATATTTATTGCACTCTGTATCTACTCTAAAACTTATGCTGAATGTTGACATGTTGAATTTTTTACATTTACAGTGAGGGTTTTTTTTTTAAAGAAATTACTTTACTCAGAAAGGAATGCCAGTAAAAATGTGCTGATATGATTCTAAAGAAACATTTCACATTATTTTCATATATAATGTGAAATGTATCTTTAGCATCATATCAGCAAATTAGAATTATTTCTGAAAGATCACGCATTTGAGTCTGAAGTAATGGTGCTAAAAAATGCAGATTTCATCACATGATTAAGTTATGCTTTAAATTATATTAAAATAGAAAATAGTTATTTTAAATTTAAGTAACATTTCACAATAATTACTTAATAATTGTTTTATTATTATTTATTTTTTTTGTATGATTTATCAAAAAAAAAAATTTTTTTTTTAAAATGAGCGTAAGAGTACCTTGGTGAGTGTAATAGTCTTCTCTCTTAAAAATCATACCCAAATAGAGTATAGAATAGCAGCGCAAAAACTGCTAGTGACTGTTATTCATATATTTTGGGAAGAAAGTCATGGAGGCTTTGAGAAAACTACAGTGCAGCATGACGGCAAAATGTTAAACAGAAGGCACCATGCACCATCTGAAGGAGGAGGAAAGGCTGAAGTGGGAGATGGTAGTGGAAAGAAACCTGAATGGTGTTTTACATAGGGCAGTTAGGCCAGACATTTCTGAGGAGACGGCAGAAAAATGGAGTGCAAGGCAAAAGAGAGAGCTATTATTATAGTGCAGACCACTACCTGAGACCTGCACCTAATTTTCTACCATCTACACAACTTCTGTCCCACTTTTCAGAATCAAGTGTGCAACATTTTGACAAAAGATTCTGATTGTTTGGTTTGCACTTATTTACTCTGGCAGCTGCTCAATAAAAGCCATTAAAGCTTGACAGATGTTTTTTACCAGGCAGTCTTGATGTTATGGGCTTCAGTGCAATTGTGATTATAGACATCTCAGTCTGTTGTTCAAAGTGCTTATCTCCTTGTAATGGAATGTTTAGAAACGTAAAATGTAGCACTGCCCTGATACAGCAGTTTATCAGTGGGACTAAACCAGCAAAATATTTTTGTACAAATTTAATAAATGTTTTTTATTTATTTCCTTCAAAAAATCTTCTTGCTAAATGTGGAACATTTGGCTAAAGCTTAATGCACTCTTAACAATCTTTATTGGTTATATGGTTTCAAGAAGAACCTTTAACATCCATGGAACCTTTACATTGCACAAAAGTGCTTTTTTACAGTTAAAAAAGCAAATTTAGATCATTAACATGTTCTTAAAGGGTTCTGATATTTACCAAATGAAAATATTTTTAAAAGATAAAGACCTAGTTGTTTTAATATGCCTGCAGTAAACAGCCTTTGCTAGGTTTCACTTGAAACAGGACTCTTGCACCCCAAAAAAACGGTTGTTAAGCGATACCTGTTTTTTTTCCCACATATCAGCAAATATTGTATTGGTTTTGTAAAGTATTCAGTAAACAATTATGTTAATATTGGATGTACAGTAATAGTATAGACTTTAGACTTTTTTTTTATTTATTTTGCCAAAGGAAATAATTCCAGACAAATCTGAATGAGAGTTTTTGCACATCTCTAAGGATCAAAAGAATCGATCTAATGAATTAATCAATGACTCTGTCATAAATACAGTGCTTTGGCAGTTTAGCTTCATAGTCAAAAGTATAATTTCACTATGGTTAAAGAGATAAAAATGCAATTCTGAAGTAACATATGTGATAAAATTGTTAAATATAACAGAAATTAAAATAATTTAAAAACATGTAGCATTGCATGAAATGTTTTTGTCTGTTGAATTTTTCTCTGGAGGCCTATAACTGTTTCTTTGAAATGGTGCTCCAAAATGCAAATGTCTCCTACAAATGGTTGCTATAATCAAATCTCAGTGCAGCGCTTGAAAACACCCTGAGAATAAAATAAGCATTTATTCTTATATTCACATATTTGCATAGAAAAAAGAAACTGAAACCCTGACTTGTTAAAAATTCTAAAATTAAACCAAAAGCTGAAGTCCATTTATGATCTCTCTCTAAATAAAAAGATCAAGCAATAATTTGAGCTACAAATTTTTAATATGACAACATTTGTCTATTTTTCTTCACACTGAAATAAGCACGCCATATGTTGTCCAGTTCTCCAAACAAAATGAAAATGGATAGCTTAATCTCTTTTTATACAATATTTGAATAGCAGGCTTCAATCTAGGAATCTAATGCATAATGCAGGATTTTTCAAACAAGCAACTTGTCCTTCTAAGCAGATCAATGATTACTCAAATTACACGTCTGGAGTGTAGCCTGTCTATGCTGGCTGTGCACAGAGACTATAAAGTGGAGCAATTCTACCTCTGCAAGGACAGTCTGGTGCTTCTGACTCACAACCTTTAAGTAAATTCAATTTTCTTATTAAAAGATCCTGCAACTTGCTATTCAAACACGCGTTTTAAGCAGTGAAGGGTAGTGCTTGTTGTTTGTCGTTACTCCGATCGCGAATGCAGACATGGTGTTATGTTTATGGGGTGCGATGCAACATGACACGTAAAAAGACATTATTAAATCATGATAATCAGTAATTATGTCTCCACTGGACGCAACAAATGCCTTGTTTGTATTGTGTTTTATTGTTTTAGTGTCATAGCGTCGAAGGTGGCATCACGTTATTGTAAGGGAAGTAATATTACCCTTTCAGTCGAATCACTTCGACGTTACATATGGGAACTCGCCAGAGAGACCGATTTGCCTTTGAGCT
>JAUCMU010000125.1:28849677-28861060 GCA_032275025.1 Enteromius treurensis
TTTTGCTCAACTAATGCTTAATTGTGAACAAATTAACCATTAATTAATGCTTAACTAATGCATTATTCTAACCCCCTATTCTGAAGCGTTGCCTAGAATTATTATACATTTTATAAATGTATTTTAGTACATCAATTTAATGAAAAATGTTGCTAAAATAAAGGTTTTGTATTTATTTAAAAAAAAATTTCCAGACTAACATTGTTTTGGGTTTAGTTTTAATTAATTTTAATAATCCAGTGCTGGATAAAACACATTTAAATTTGCAGATGATCATCTTTTGGTTTATTTACGGTCCTTTCTCTATTCTTTTTTAAACTGTAAAAAAATAAAAAGAAGAAAAAAGAAGAAAAGAAAAGTAAAGTCATTCTTTTATATTTATATGTTTTTTATTTCAACTTTTTCTTTACAAAATTGATTTGTTTGCTCACTAAATGCAAATTGTCTCACTCAGCCAATACATTTCTGTCAAGTCAACCACACTATTCAGGTAATTATTATTTAGTATTTATCGTCATTGAATATATACTGTATATGAGAACTCTGCAAGTTTCTGAAAAATAGAATCTTGCAAACAACATTATAGTCAATAGCTTGACATAAATGCTCTTCATACACAAACCTCAATTAATAATCAAAACATGAGCTCTTACAGCACCGCATACCACACAGCAAATAAATAACAGTGATGAGAACAACAGCGGCATAATAATAAATGCAGCAAACAGCAAAAGAATAAGCCTATAATACCAACTGCATAAATTAGTCATGCTGAAATGCATGCTGGGAGCTCACAAATCAGCAACATTATTCAATACGAACTTGCTTGTTCAGGCAACTATAGGAGCTGTGAAATATCGTTGGCCCAAAATGTGATTCAAAGTAATTAATTCCTTAGTATCTGTGATTTAAAAAGCCCCTTACGCTCGATAAACCACACAGATTACTGGAGATGAGCTCATTGAGAGTTTAAGTGCATATGCAGATGAGTGTCCGGTGTGTTTATCTCACATCAACCTAATTCAATCTGTACAAAGTGAAATCCTTACATAACTGTGGCAGGCAATCTTAACAGGAGCAATTTGATTAATTAATGAATTTAATAATAAGAAAGGCTTCAATGCACTCACTATATACCCTAGCAAAAAAAAAGTGTGCCCTATTTTGAAGAATGTTGCTACCTAACAGCTGCTGGAAAACATTGACTTTTGTGGTATGGGGAGAAAATACTATGGAAGTCAATGAGGACTAGCTCTTTGGTTAACACCAAACATCTTCCAAACATTGCCTTTTGTGTTCAGCAGAAAAAAAGAAACTCTTTTTAATGAAAATCAAGTGTATACAGCTATTAAACTAACAATATATTACCTGCAAGTAGCTAAATTTTTAAATAATATTTAAAGTATACTACAAGTGCACATTTAATTAAGCAGACTTCTTTTTTACGACTATGACCATGCAAAGTTTATGTCCTCCAGATCCAACACAGTCTCACTCCAACTCGTCACATTTTGACATTTTGACACGTTTTGTCAAAGTACCCCTTTTTAGTCACTTTTCGATCTGCGGGGTCCTCCTTTCAGGTGTTTGGCCTAATGTAATGGTTTGCATGCATATATAAATTTATTATATAATTTTTAGTTTTATTGGAGCACCAAACCCCAGCTCTAAAGTCTCTAAAGCTCTAAAAATGTCCCGCTCCGTTCAAGCGCTGTCATCTCATTCAGAAAACATACTCCCGTCCAGTAGCGTGACGCAATCGATCACGAGATACACAAGAACCAATGACATTTCACAACCAACGATGACGTAAGGATTCTTGAAGCGGCCTTTTTTGAAATGGCTCACAGACAGGAAGTACATGGAAAACGGAGATAGCGACCGCAGTCACAAATCAATCGTTTTGAATCAAAAGACTTGGAATATTAACATCTTTCAAATAAATGATGATGGTGATAGTATCTGCCTGCTATCTCTTGTGTTTTATTGGGAGATTGTAGGTTTAGGGGCAGGGTTTGTGTCACGTGCTCATAAATGTGTAAATAATATACAGTTTTGACAGTTTACATTGAAACATCACACCCTTACATATATGCAATACTGCCATTGTTTTTACCCAATACATCTTTTAATTATGACGATAAAACAAAAAATTGACACAAAGGATTTCCTATTAAAAACAACGGAGGACCCTTCACGTCGAAATGTAACGCTTTTGACCAAGCGTCAAAGTGAGACTGTGTTGCCAGATCACCTTCTATATACAGGCCTGTTTGTCTGCTGGCGCAGAGCTCTGTCTAATTTGCAAGGAAATTAATCATATGTGACAAAGCATAGGATTTAGCTTCTCACCCATACAGCTGAAGATAAATTATTCATAATAGCAAGCATTTGAAGTGAGTATAATTCATGTAAGCAGCTGTGAGTACAATTTATTATGGTTGCATAGGAGAGTAGAAGCAGATTTAATGCCTAATTGTGTCCATAGTTTCTCCACTTAAACTTGTTTCTTTGAATCTGAGCTCTTTTGTCCTCTACTGTGACACAAAACCAATAAACCCTTGTCTCTAATTGTATTTATGAGCTTGTAATAGTGTTTTTCAGACTTGAATTAAAACAGGGTCACTTTGTAAGCATGTTGACAGCATTGTAGAGAAGATAGATGGCCCATCTCACCGAATACTTGCTATCCATCAATCATTTCCCAGTGAAAGACCACAACAAAAAACGCAAAATTAGATTTATTCAAACGGTCACAGTGGCCCATTCATTCAATTACATTCGGATAAACAATGTAGGCTATCTAGATTGTCTTCACAGAGGTGGATGATGGAGAATTTGATCTAATAAGTACGACTTGACAATGATTTTTACATCTTAAATCGAATTCAGACGAAGAAGAAGAAAAAAACTGCTAAATTAAAAAAAGGGCAATCACTGAAGAGTCACTGACCCCATCTGCTGGTAAATGGTGATAGCACCACGCCATGTAAATATATAGGCTATACTTACACATTTAACAAATAAAATCACTAGCTGGTTAAATAAGTAAGTGTCATCAGAGCAGTGTGGGATTTAACAACATATTTTCATTAACACTGTCAAATTAAAAGTTGAATGCCTAAAATCAAGCTTTTCCCTGAGCACCTCATTACAGAGCAACACATTATTACACGGGTTTCGCTGTATCTCATCAGCATAAGGTGGATGATAAACCTCAAAACAGAAACAAGCCAGGTAGTTGGGCATTACCGTACTCACTCCAGAGGAACATTATTGTAATCTAAAAAGACACTGGCAGAACTGTCTGTCTTTGTAACAATTTCTGTGACAAGTTCATAAAACAGGAGTGTATAGCTCAGTTCAAGGGCCCATCAAATGAACCCATGTTTTCTGGAAGCTGTAACTATACTGTGGTGTGCAACAACCAAAGGGATTATTATACTTTCTTAAGAGGCTATCATGTTGCAGCAGAATTGCTTTCATGAAGGGGAGAAAATTAAAATCTTAATCTTAAATCCTAAATGTGAGGATATTGTGCAAGGCATATCAGTAAGGATATAACCCAGGACAACCTCTGATTCAAATGATTTCCCTTGTGCCTCTGAATTTGCTGTTTTAAAAAAATAAAGATCTGATGTTCCATGAAGAACATTTTATGGGCCTTGCTTTCTGTCTCATTTGCTTCCAGATATACTGTTTATTTAGCTTCTTGATCCTGTAAATTGGTGTTTTTCCATATTATTTTAGTGCATTATCCTAATTATGAACACTCTGGTTTGTAATGCAAACACTGTTGTTATTCCTCTTGTTATTTAGAAGAACTGAAGCCTCAACTCTAATTGGTTCTTCTGTGGCGTCGCTGTGAAAACCACATTTTGTAATCTTTATTTTTTAGTCATTTTTAATTTTTAATGTAATTTAATAATTGCAGTGATTAGAGTCATTGGACACTGCATTTGAGCATGGTATGAACAATGTAAATAAAAAAAGAGGAAGGTAAAATACCTTTTATGTACCGATTATGAAGGAAGTTTAGATGGTGCAGTGAGAAAAAGGGGTGATATTTCCTGTATGGAGGCTGTTTGAATCTCCACAGTCTTTTTTTGTACAGGAACATGTTGTAATCAGGTAAACAGGGCCAGTTCTTGACTAGTCTCAGTGGCAAAAGTGGCCTAATTTGCCTGAAGTCAACTCAAATAAGTACTTCAGACAGTACGTCTAATGTTAAACATATATTCTGTAAATGGCAAAATGATATAATGATAAATCTGTTCTCATCTTAGGCAACCTTAAAACCTGGAGGCAGGTCACACTTTGTGATTTAGCTGTCAGAAATCCACCGCAGCGATCAGTGTGAGAATATTTGTGTTGTAGCACCATAATTTTCGGGAACTTTTAGTCCATGCTCTGTTGAAACAACTAGAATGTTAGTTAGGTATGTTTTGATGACTGCTGGTTTGGGCTGTTTTGAACTGTTTTAAGCTGGTTCTTATCAGGTCATGAGCTAGTTTAAGCTGGTCATGTGCTGGTCCTCAGCTGGTCCTGAGCAGTAGCTAGTTGGTTATGACCAGCTTAGGATCAGCAAAGCACCATATTAGGAACAGCTTAAATCAGCTCAACCAGCACAAAACCTCTCCAACGAGCTTCAAAACATACCTAACCAGCACAATACCACGACTGAGGTGAGACCTTTGAGCAAGGCACCGTTTCCCCAACTGCTCCCCGGGCGCCGCAGCAATGGCTGCCCACTGCTCCGGGTGTGTGTTGACGGTGTGTGTGTGCATGGTTGATCACTTCTCACTACTGTGTGTGTGCACTTGGATGGGTTAAATGCAGAGCACTAATTCCTAGTATGGGAAACCATACCTGGCCACTTGTCACTTCCTCCTTTCTTAAAAACAAGCAGTTTTTAGTTTTTTCAGGTTTTTTTCAACAGGGTGGACACTTGTGGTCTTTACACCCACTTTAATAGTTCGGCCATATACAGTTGAGGTCAAAAGTTTTTTATAATTTGCAAAATGGTCAATTCTTTTACTAATATAAGAGAGATTATACAAAATGCATGTTGTTGTTTATTTAGTACTGAATTAAACATACAGTACTGTGCAAAAATCTTAGGCCACTAGTATTTTCAGCAACAAAAAATGGTTTCAAGTGGGTTATTTCTATCTTTTGCGGTAGCGTGTCAGGTGGAAATATCAGTTTACATTTCCAAACATTATATTTGTCTTTCACTGTAATAATGCAGTGAGATTATTGTCTGACAACAGCCAGCGCTCCACACAGAGATCTGATCTGATCATTATCCAGTCTGTCTGGAATCACATGAAGTAACAGAACAAACTGAGACAGACTTAATCCAGAAGAACTGTGGCAACGTCTTCAAGATAAAGAAAAAAACTTACAGTACCTGCAAAGCTACAGTACAGGGTTTTTTTTATTAGTTTATCAATTTTTTATTAAGTTTATTAATATTTGGGGTTTTGGTTCGTTTGCTGTTTTAGATATCCCATAGTATAACAAAAAATACTACATATCTCTTCATTGTACTTGAGGGCCCCCTGTGAAAGAGAATATGCACATGCACCTAAATCCACCCTGAGACTGTCAAACAAGTGATAAATGCAATGTGTTTATGCAGTTTCAGGTGCAAAAAGCTCATGTAAAGCAATCTCCTCTAAGCCCTGCCTCCTGAAACGGGTCGATTTGCACAAAGCACATCATTCTAAAAAAGCGAGGTGTGCTCTGATTGGCCAGCTATCCAGTGCACTGTGATTGGCCGAATACCACAAGCATTTGGCAGAAATGTTACGCCCCTTACTAAAACGTGATGCTGCATCCCAACGCTATGACACAAAAACAATAAAACCCATTACAAACAGGGCATTTGTTGCATCCAGTGATTTGGTACTAGGCATGTAATGAGACTGGTATTGAGTACCGAGTAAAATATATTCCTGAACGAATGTGCTGACGCACACCCTTCTGCGATCGTTATCCCAGCTATCTATGCATGTGAACCGTTCTGTACTCGATACCAGTATTGTTACATTGCATGCCTTCTAAGTAGTAGTTGCATTGCATCATGCCTCGTAAACATAACACCATGTCTGAATTTGTGAACAACCAACAAGCACTCCCCTTCACTGCTCAAAACTCGCGTTTGAATAGTAAGTCGCAGGATCTTTTAATAAGAAAATTTAACTTACTAAAAGGTTGCGAGTCAGAAGCGCCAGACCGTCCTTGCAGAGGTAGAATTGCTCCACTATATAGTCTCCGTGCACAGCCAGCATAGACAGGCTACACTCCCGGTTTTAGGAGTCCTTCCTCAGTAAATGCGCTGAACACACTATAATATATGTACTTGACCACTGATTTCTAGTAATGTCCAGATGAAGGAAAACGATGGATGTGTGGCGAAAATGCTTGTGATGTTTCAACCTTTTTAGATCATACCTAAAAATAATACGACAACTGGATTTGTTTGACGAACCACTTAATGACTCACATAAAAGACTACAAAACCTATAATTCAAATCTATAATTTTAAATATATCAAATATATAAATAAATAAATAACAACCATGCACAACTAAAATAATGTTTCATTATTAAAACTAAATAAAATTATCTAAATAATTTATTGTTTTTTATTGTATATTTATATAAGAAATTTTATTGTTATTGGACTTGATGTTTAACGAATGATGTTAAACCATTAATGATTCAATGGTTCAAATAAAAGTCACTACCTAGAGAGAAATTAGCCAGTTTTAGGCTAAAATAAAAAATTGTATAATTAAATCGAATAAATGGATGAATTGATCTTGATCTATAACATTTATGAAGTAGATTTCATACCAAATCAACGAAGTAAATGATTCAATGACTCGCTGAAAACACCAGTATTCGTCGCCACCTACTGGCCAACCGATAAACCGCGGGAATAGGGCCACCACTGAATGAATATCAGCGAATCTTCTAGATGAACTGAGTCGCTGAGGTGAATCAAAATCCTGTGTTTGGCATCCTAATTTTTTTTGCCCAGTGTAGGTGCAGCGAAACTTGATGATGACGTGCCATCCAGCAAGTTTGACGCGTCCAGTGAATAAAGTTGCGGCTTTGCGTGACGTCAGCTCACAGTTCTCCTCCTCATACCGGTGCGGCCAGCGTTACCGCAAGGCGCACTGCTCTTTAACCATATTATTATTCACGTATACATAAATTCGTTTCCTTTCTCATACTTTTTTACTTTTCTTTTGTGGTAACCCAACACCATCAAAGCTGAAGTTCTTTTAGAAAAGGTAAGCTTAATCTAATCTGATTTACATTAGCTGCTGCTGCTGCTGTAAAATGGCTCCGATTGCTCGCACGTTCTGAATTTTTTTCATTTGCTAGACCCATAACAGCCACGTTACGTTATCCCGGTGAACCGAGCGCCCTCACACGGGTAAACAAAGGGGTTTAGCGCTTTATCTGAGCTGCTGTGTGTTTCTATGTAAATTGTGAGCTGTGCTGACTCGCTTTATGGTCCTTTATGAGAAAATGGCGTCCGGTTATTAGATCAGCTGTTCTCTCGCACAACCCTGCCGGTAAACTGCCCGTTTGACCATAAAACAACGAATATTAAACTGCCAAGTGACCCGTTATTAAGCTCGAGGCCTGGTTTTGTTTCCCACTTGTTTACGGAGTTGACTTTTAACGTTGAATGTTGACATCACGGCCGTTTTCTTCTGTGCGATAATTAGCCTCAATGCTAATACGCGAGAAGAGCTCTATGACAACAACCGAAACCGTGTGCTTTCGTTATTGTCTACCGTAATCATAAAATGTAGGCTAATTTAAACTGCCCGTGTGTAGTCTTTATTAACTGTCCGGAAACCTTTTAATAAACCCACTTATAACACCGCTTGAATGTGTCGTTAAATAAATCAAAGCTCTTTTGTGAAATCTAAGCTCATGGCAGAGGCCTGGTGCTTTGTTCAGATTTGATGGCAGTTTATCCGCCTTGTCATTTTCTTTTAACCTGACCAAAGAACCATTTATTTTCTCCCATACGTTGCAGTTAAACTTAAATGCTTGTTATTTCCACTTTATTTTGTAAATGTATCTAAATAAAGTGTTTTTCTCCTCTTTTAGGCCGTGTTTCTACACCCCCACCCTTCCACTCTCATTCTTTTTGAGGATCTTTCATTGTCAAGCCGCCAAAGTGGAGAGTGTGATTGCAGAGGGGGGTGCTTCTCGTTTCAGGTATGCATTTCACTTTTATTATACACTATTTTAACAGATCTAGGCTATTTCCGAAGATCAGCGGATTACCTCAGGTTTAGTTAATAAGAGACATATTGGTAGCTTTTAATTAGGGTTATGGTCAGAACGAACTTGTATGAAGTTCCTGGGGTGTGGGGAATACAGATTGGAAAATGGGTTCCAGTTATTTAAATAAAACCCACAATATGAATATTGACTTTTATAGTGCTTCTTCGGGCGGAGGAGGAGGTAGGGGTGCACCTCAGCACTATCCCAAGTCTGTCGGCAACAGGTACTTTTGTAGAATTGAGTAGACAATTTATTTTATTTTTATTTTTTCTCCCCTTGTGAAGACGACACTTTTGGCTGTCTGAATCAAAATTAACTTTTTTTAATTTTTATTTTTTTAATTAAATGTATACCTGTCCTCTACATTAGTGAACCTCGGCCTCGTTACATTGCTGCATTATTTACTCAGGACTTATAGTGTGTGTGTTGGGAGGGGGGGGGTTGAGATTTGTCGACATTTAATGAAAGAAAAGTGACATTTTTCCTGAAATTCGTATTTATCTAAAGGGAAAAAGTTAGGGGAAATCACAACTCTTCATGTAACGTTTGTTATAAATGTTCATGCGCATATATGTATATAATTGAATCCATATCCCATAGTAACGCTTAACCGAAATAAAATCTGTTGCCTGAATTGTGCATCATTGCATAACCTTTTTCTACCAGCAACCTGTCACTCCAGACATCACAGTGATTGCAAACGGCTAACCGATCAGTTCCTGATAGGCAAAATGAAGTCCTGCTCACCTTTCACATGAAAATTGGTCAATTGGAAAGCTTTTCAACTTCAGTTTCATGCTGTCCGAACTTAGTCAGATTAATATCGTCATGTTAGTTTTAAATGTAGACATCATTAGTAGCTTAGTCCTGAATCAGGGACTGTGTTGACCTCCACATACATGTTAGGCCTGTATGGGTGGTGGCAGAATCCTTTCTGATTGGCAATAGAAGATGTTTAAATGCTGATTGTTTTATGATGGAAGTCACTAAAGCCTTGACGGAACGAATGACTCTGACATTGTTGTTTTATAGCGAGTTCCTGGGGAAAACCCCAGGGCCTAGCGTTCAGAGATGGGTTCCTTCACGAAGCACTAGACGAGATGTCAACTCCTCCAATGAAAAAGAACGACACGATGGAATCTTCAGGAAAGTGAGAGGGTAAGAGCCTGAAAGGAGTCGTCTCATTCACCACTGCAGGGATAGCTTGTCCTGATTTACCGTACAAGAGTAATAAAATACACAGGGGAAAGAACACACTCTTGTCCTGCTGTAAAAGTGTGTACTAAATCTAAACATTACCGGTTCCAAATGTACGAGAAATAGGTTTTTGTAAAGGTAAGTCACTGAAGAGCTAACCATTTTGCTTGTTTTGTTTTTTTTTTTTCCCCCCGTAGCATACTTAATAAACTGACCCCTGAAAAGTTTGACAAGCTATGCCTTGAGCTCCTGAATGTGGGCGTAGATTCAAAGCTCGTCCTCAAAGGAATCATCTTGCTGGTGAGGGTTTTGTTCATTATATGTAAGCACAGTGCTAATACTGATGAAATTAGCACACCTTAATCCCTCCAAAACTCTGTAATATTTCTTTATACATCAAATGAAAAGATGTATAGGTTTATAAATGTCCAAATTTTTTTTTTTGATTTATATATTCAGGAAAGTGGTAGGTCTTTTTCCTATAAGGGTGATGCTTTTGTTTTAATTGTCTTGACTTAACTGCTTCTTCGCTTCAACTAGATTGTAGACAAAGCCCTCGAAGAGCCGAAGTATAGCTCGCTATATGCTCAGCTATGTCTGCGCCTGGCAGAGGATGCTCCAAACTTTGACGGCCCATCAACAGAGATCCAGTCATCACAAAAGCAGAGCACTGTAAGAAATTCCTCCTTTAATCATTGGCAAGAAGCTTCACTGTATTGGGATATTTATTCCACTGTTTCGTCATGCTCCTACAGACATTCAGGAGACTTCTGATATCCAAACTTCAAGATGAATTTGAAAACCGCACCAGAAATGTTGACCGTAAGTAGATTGTGGAAGTCTTCACATTGTTACAGAAACTAGATATTTGCTTGATCCTTCCGTTTGGTTTTTTGTTTTCTACCAGTCTATGATAAAAATGACAGCCCTCTCACCTCTGAGGAGGAAGAGCAGCGTGCCATTGCCAAGATCAAAATGCTGGGCAACATCAAATTCATTGGAGAACTTGGCAAACTCGATCTCATTCACGAGTCTATCCTTCATAAATGCATCAAAACAGTGAGTTATTCATAAATCCTCCTTTTTTTGAAATATTCATGTCGGCTACAAGATCTCCAACCTAACGGTGTTGCATTTGAAATCCCCCTAATTCAAGCTTCTGGAAAAGAAGAAAAGAGTCCAACTTAAGGATATGGGGGAGGATTTGGAGTGCCTCTGTCAGATAATGAGAACTGTGGGTCCAAGACTAGATCATGAGAAAGCCAAGGTAAGCTGCTTTAAGACTAGTAGGACTTTGGGTGCATTAAGACAGAGTATTTCCTAACATCTCTTTGTCTTGCAGTCTTTAATGGATCAGTACTTTGGCCGTATGCGATCCTTGATGAACAACAAGGACTTGCCTGCTCGGATTCGTTTCCTGCTTCAGGATACTGTGGAGTTGCGAGAGAACAACTGGGTGCCTCGGAAAGCTTTTATTGATAATGGACCTAAGACTATCAACCAGATCCGTCAGGATGCAGTAAAGGTGAGATTGCGCCAATTATCGTTTGACCTTTTATTACATTTCTGGATTTGCAGTGTAAGCAAAGTACTTGAATGTGCTAATATTGTACCTGCTAACAACTGCTTTTCTGTGAAATAACAATGTTACCCATTTCAACATAATGTTGAGATGGGCAGCTCATGAGATGTGTGCAAAGACTTCTTATTTGGGAGGAGGCGAGTTATGTCATTGTATATCTTAAGGGAAAAATTTTGTTCTCCTCCGTTTATTGCATTTTGGAAAACAAAATACAAGGATCTTCGCCAGATGACTTTGAATAGCTATCTATGGAAAATATGAACTTTTTAAAAATGTAATTGA
>JAUCMU010000125.1:28886578-28901946 GCA_032275025.1 Enteromius treurensis
TCTTGATATTAAGCGGTTTCCGTGAGTTCTTAGATCTCATCTCAGTAACATCAAGCGGCCGCTCGGACGCTACAATATTCAAATATGCCTATATCTGGTGTCCTTCTCTCAATCCGGGTCATTCACAAGTGCACTATACTAAATATTATATTTCGACTTTAATCTCGTAGTTTTGACTTTATTCTCGTAATATTACGACTTTATTCTCGTAGTTTCGACTTTAATGTCGTAACATTACGACTTTAATCTCATAGTTTTTTTTTTTTTTTTGGTGGCACTAAAACTCCGTCGTATAATCTACAGATCTACTGATCATTCTTTTAAGATCAGTTTTTTTTAAATATTTAAATATTAATAAGAAAAATGTAAATTGTTTTCTTGTGAAGCTACTGTAATAAACAAGTTTAGGTGCTAAAATTACTGAAACTAAATACAAAATTAAAATAAGTTAATTCAATGTAATTGAATTCATGAAATATGAAAATAAAATTATTCAAAACATATTAATTATTAAAATGTATTATTAAACTACAAATATAATTAAAAAGCCAATAAAGAAAAATTCATGTTAAAATATTGATAAAATACTAAAAATAATAATAATTTAAAAAATGCTATTATTTTCAGGTAATTATCTCTCTTATATATGCAATTACATGTAATATAGAAAATATACTAATTGAGAACCATCTCAAATGGAAGACGTCTCTTTCTTACCTGGACATGGAAGGATCGAGCTAACTGATAGCAGCTCTCTGCTTGCATAGCCTCCACCTCTGTGTTGTGAAAAGCATGAAGAGCCAGATGCTGCACTTTGCTGTAGTCCTGAAAAACGCAAAGCATGTATAAAGTACAAGATCTCGACTTCAAACCTGCAGATCACGAGAGAGATCTAGCTTTACCTTTTTAAAGAAGAAATGGTTGGCGAGATGATTGAGCACCATGGGGTTGCTGGGGTCAATGGTGTAGGCTCTGGAAAGCAGCTGCACACCGTTCTTGATGGAGTCGGCCTCTTTGTTGTTGAGCTCCAGCACAGCCAAACCCACCAAAGCTCCCACACACTTGGAGTTGAGCTCCAGAGCTCTGCCAAACGCCAAGCGAGCTTTCTCCAATTTGTTGAGCTTGACAAAGCAGTGGCCCATGCCTAGTCTCACCTCGGCTGCAACAGGACAATTACACAAAAATGAGCTCTGTGGGTCTTGACCAATCATAGCTAACCACAGGGCCTTGTGATTTTGTAATGCACGATATGGAAACAGAATCAAGGAATCCAGTATGAAAATAGAATTTACAGCATAATGCAGAATGAAGCCAATTTTGGGCAGATTGCATGCATATTTAGTCAGGGTTTGATTAGAATAAATTGAGCTACTATAACTATCTTGGAAGTGGTCAGGTTTTCAGGACAAGACAATAGTATTTTTAACACATCTGGCAGACTCACCCGGACAGCCAGGGTTAGTGCGAAGTGCTTTTTTGTAGTAAGCTAGAGCTCCTCTGTAATCCTTTTTGTTGAAGGAGATACAGGCCTTACCTGTTGAAGGACATAAACGTGATTTATCATTCATAACAAGCCTACATATATGAACAGCAAACACAATTACCTGGGGCCTGTTCCATAAAACAGGTTTACCAAATAAGCCAGGCTTGTTTTCAATTAGTCTGACTTATTTGAAACCAAATCAAATGACAGTAAGTCAGACTAACTGAAATAAACCTGGCTTATTTGGTAAACTTGTTTTATGGAACAGGCCCCTGATCCTGTAGAATGTTTTCAAGCATTCAGCACTCGCATTTGATTAATTCAATCTAATATACTATAATATGAAGCTTAATTATCAAAGTTAGGCCATACTGCAATACATTTTTTTAAATGCATTACCTCCTCAGAAATTATGAGAAAGTGAGTTTATGAATAAAACAAATACCTGGCACTGGGCTCAGAAAAATCTACTTGCTCAACTTGTTTTCATTCCCCACTGACAGTAATTTATGCATGTTTTAAGCATAAAACAAAAACAAAACTTCAAATGTTCAATTTAGTAGAAAAAGGAACATGCAACATTTCATGTCATAATGACTTTTTGCTCCAATGTAAGGCTTTTTAGGCCTTAAAGTAATTTAATGACTTTCAAGACCCACATAAACTCTGCTGTGTTTCAAGCTGACTTTAAATCAGACCTCTGAGTAAATAATGACCATGTGCCATACTCACCCAGGAGCGCGGGGATGTTATTTGTTGACTGGTTCAGCACAAACTGAAACTGAGCGTCTGCCTGATCCATCTTATCTCCTTCAAGGAGACAAAAGCAAGCTCTTCCCAGCAGATGGTTCTGCGGAAATGAGAAATATCATCAGGCTAAGACCTAACAAATCCCCCCCCCCAGTAAGCTTTATTTACCTGATCATACATGATGATCTTGTCTGCCATGGTGTACAGAAGAGTGGACTGGTTGATGAGGTCCTTCTTTGCATCCTTGTTCTTCTCTTTCCGTGCCTGCTGGACGTAATAAGCGGCTAGTGTGTCCAAACATGTCATCTGGTCCTTCTCGTGGTCTCTGTAATCGAGGTTTCCATCGATGCGCGCCGCCTCCAGCAACTTGACAAAATCTTCTGTCTTGCCTTGCTTATAGTACTCCAACTGAAAAGAAATAGTTGTGAGATTATTTTGCACGCCAGAAATCCTAATAATGTCACAATGTCAAACAAGCTTGTTACTTACAGCGAGTGCAATCCAGATGTGCAGCTGTGTGTGTTCCTGTTTGAGGATGCTGATGACTTCATCTCCTTCTGGAAGCTGGTCAAAGTCGAGCTCAATAACCTGAGAAAGAGACAGCAGATGAGAACTTCCACCTGTGGATTTGGCTTAAACTGACAGCAGAGCTCTAATAACTACAACAAATACCACACACACACATACATACATATATATATATATATATCACACATTTATATAGTAGATTAATTTAATGTGAAGTTTATTTTAGTCATTTATTTTGGGATTATGATAAGGTACACAATATTAGGAGAAAATTATTTAGCCCATTGTTTTAAAGTGAAATACAAGACGCTATGCTAGGATTGTTGTGAATGTGGTAACAGTTATTAGCTTGTGATCATAATTGCGCGCTGTCATATTCATAATGTGAACATTTAGACATTTCATAAATGTAAACGCATGCAATACAAGCTCTGGTACTGTTTAATGTGTAAAACGTTTCTGTCATTTTTATTCTTCGTTTTCTGACATGTTTTTGGTAAAACTCTAATTTGCACACTTCGCTTGTATATTGCATTCCCCGAGTAACGTTAAATATCATATAGACACGAACTTCATTAGAAGAGATTTAAGAGTTTTTCCCTGTGTGATTTATGACGAAGTAAGTTAGCTCAAGGTTCGCGGGGTTATTTCTGTCATCAGGCTTTTTTTAGTTTATTAATTTCATATAAACTTATCAAAGCGCGTGAATGGTAGCATGTTAGCAGACGATAGCTTCCCACAGAGCTGTAATCCAATTATATTCAGCACCGCACAGAGATAAAAACAAGTCCAAACCTCATCTGTGTCCCGCAGAGGGATTTCAATGGATCCCCGAGACATGGTTGCGACTCAAACCAAAAACCCAATCTCACAGTTTTTGGTTTGTTCTTGTTCCTATCCAGAGGTGATGATCAGCAGCGGTAGCCCCACACACTCACCAACTGAACCTGAACAACAATATACACTACACTTCCGGGTTAGCGGTCAAACGCTTCAAATTAAAAGTCCTCTAAAATTCATACATTATCTACTTTTTGTTTCAGCATTTTAGTGATGTCGCCACTAAATCATCACGAGACGCGACAAATGATAAAAAAATACAAATATTCATAAAAGTATATTTACATGTATTTAGATATAGTTACACGTTAAGAACAGTAACAACAAAAATAACACGCATGTGGTACGTATCATACAATAATAATAATAATAATAAGATAACTAACAATATAATAAGAAATGTACAATGATTAATATTATTATATAATTTTAGATATAATTACTACATGCTACTATCATATTTATGAATAATGAAATAAAATAATCTAAAATTAGAACAGAAAGTTATATTGATTATTATTTATAATAATAAGAATGCATTGATATTATTATTATTTAAAACATGTAAAATTATAAAAAAATATTTTAAAGATAAATAATAGTATATAGTATAATAGTAGTAGATCATTTTTTATATATTACATTTGAATCTAAATGTATAATATTATACAAATAGGTAGTGATAATAATAATAATAATAATAGTGTACAAATGTACAATGATATAATAGTATAATTGTATCTAGAATTATAATATAGGCTAATATTAAATAAGTAAGTAATATTAAAATCAATATTATTATCAGTAATATTAATATACTAAAGGAGAAAAATAGAAAAACATAATTTATTATGCTGTGTAGATTAATAATAATTATACATAGACAATAATGTGACAAAATGTATCTAAAATCATTATATGATTTAACATTTTATGGAATAACAACAATAATAATAATATTTCATTTTGTACATAATAATACATTTTCAACTTAAAAGGCTGACTAAGAGAAATACTCTGAAGGTTTGGATAAATTGTTTGGTGAAACGGACAAGGACAATTAGTGGGTGGTGCTTACAATGATGAGCCTTGAAACATTTGATATGGAAAACTGCCGAATGTTAATTAAAATTGTCCATTACAGCATTGTTCTGTCCTGCTTGAAGCACACAGGCAGTGAATGGAGGGCGTTTGGGGGGAGGTAGCCATGTCATCTGGTTTTGATGTGTGCAAGTGCGCGTCTATGATGAAAAGAGGCAAAGGCTCTCAAAAGATCAGCTGTTGCTTTTAGAAGCATTGAGATCTAGAAGCAACAAGGATGTAGCACAAACTACACAACACTGTTACTATGACCAAGAATGAACTTTATGTATGATTGTCAACAGATCATCCATGCTGTTTTGATAATGCCATTTTTGTTTGGCCTAAAAGGATTATATTCATCTGAAAAGGTATGTAATTTTACATTGCGTTTAAAATGGTATATATCATTCATTTATTTCTGATGTCTCAGTTCTTGTCGTTATAATTTCAGTAAAACCATGCAACAGAAGATTTCATTAGGTCATCTTCAGTAGTCCTGGAAAATGTAAGTACTTGAGATACAGATGTCATTGGAGCAGCAATATCACAGTTTCTTGAGTTTTCTTTCTCTGGTTGTCAGTGGCTATGGCCTCAGGAAAGCTGACTGGATGCCAGGACTCTTTAGAGGAAGACTTTGGGCCCCATCTTCCCTCTTTCAGGCTCGCGTCACAGAATCATGGCTGTAATGGATGCAGCATTCCAAGCCTTTCCCTGGACTCTGGAACATACTCAGTGGAGCCCTGCCATCTGTTTGAGAGCAGTGAAGGTGATCTGCCGCTTTATTAGTGTTTTGAACCTATCATCCGTATTTTCTGAGCGTGCAGCTTTAATAACAGTTGTCTTGCATGTGTCTTTACATTGATTTAGATTTTACATCAGAAAACAGAACTCTGTGTGATTGTGCTGACACCAATGGCTTTTCAGAGGAAGAACTCCTGAACATAACGTTTGAAGCATGTGACACAACTGGCAAAGGTACGGTTTCCTCTTTAGACAATACTGTAAATGCGGATTTGAATACTTTTACTTAATTTAAAACCTTTAATTTAGTAAGGATGCAGTAGACATGCAGGAAATTAATCAAACGTGACTGTAATGACATTATACACACACGCGTAAGATATACTGCAAATACATATATATATATATATATACAGTATAGATTACAAACGCCTATTACATTTGTTTTCAGTTCATTTTTATGCTGTTCTTTTGATTTTTGTACTCATCAAATAATCCTGAAAAATTAGTTTTATTGATTAAAAAAAGGCTCTAAAAAATAAAAAATTTACAATATTTTTGTAATTACATAGATATGGAAGAAAATGTAAAATCATATCTCTCTGTTACCTACAGGAGAGGTTCAGGCCTCCACTGTGGTGCAGTTTCTTCAGTCTATGACGCTCCAAAGCTCCAGCCAGGACAAGCTGACCAATTTACGACATATGCTGGACCCTGACAACCAGGACCAACCTGTTAGTAGAGATACATTTCATGCCACCATGAGAGAGTGGATCGCCCATTGCTGCCAAGATGGGTGAGAAATGACGTGATGTGACTAACTGATAAGATATCATGAAGTGTGCTAAACATTGCTTTATGTATAGGGCTTCTGAGGATAAAAAACAGGAAACATTATCTATAACTGGTGAGTGAATAACAGTAAAAGTTATGCACCCTTGTGTGTATTTATAAGCTCAAAAATGTTTTAATGTTTATGAAAGAATATTGTGAAATATTATTAGAATTCAAAACAGTTGTTTTCTATATTATTATATTTTAAAATGTAATTTATTTCTGTGATGAAAGATGAATTTTCAGCATTATTACTTTTAGATACCTTTAGATATGATTTTGTGGTCAATAAATATTTCTGATAACTGCCTGATAAATATTTTATATTTTATTACAATTAAAATATTTGTTTTTTTTTATTTTATTAAAATATTTAATACTTTATTAGAAAATTTTGATTACTTTTGATCAAGTTAATAAATCCTTGCTGAATAAAAAGTTATAATTTCTTTAATAAGTTTTACCTTAAACCAATCTCTTTTTGTTCTCATAGGGACTGAATATCATCTTCCTTTAAACAAGGCCGTATTTACAGATGGAACTGAATGTTACTGGTCAGTTAAGTGATTTCCTTTGTCTTTTTACTTCATTTTAAAGCCCAGAAATGGCCTGGCAGGTGCAGTTTTCCGTTTTGTATTCACATTGTTGGTTTCGTTGGGTCGTTGTGATTTCAGTCTGATGATTCTGTGTGATTTCAGTGAGTCTGAAGATCTGTCAAGATTAGTGTCTGAGCTCAAACACACGCAGAACAGGTTGAGTGAGCAGAACAGCACTCTGCTGAAAACCGTTTCTCAGTGTGAGGACACTATCCTGGAGCTCAGTCTGGAGGTGTCAGAACTGCACACTAAACTGGCCAGGTATCACTATACTGTATATGCACCTCTGTGTGTGTGTATAAAAATACGACTTGACAGCACATTTGTGAGCACATTTGTATAAATATAAGATTATATCACTTACTCAGCAATGGATCCTTTGCGGTGAATGGATGACGTCAGAATGCAAGTCCAATAACAAACATCTTGTGAAGTGAAAAGCTGCATGAAAATAAATAAATCAATAAAAATACATACATCAATAAATAACACCATTAAGAATATTGAATTTGAACTAATTGCTTCTGTCTAAATTATGAGCCCACTATCTTACCCAGTCAAAATGAGAGTCCATACAGCTGATAAATACATCACAATAATTAAAAGTAATCCAAACGGCTGCAGCTGAATAATTAATGCCTTGTGAAGTAAAAAGCTGTATGTAAATAAAACATAAATAAATAAATTAACAAATTCACCTTAAAGATAATTGAATTTCAAACCACTGCGTCTGGCTAAAATACGTTATCCGTAGTCTTCTCTTGTGAAAAAGTTGTCTGAATCAGGAGAGAAATATACACAGATGTGAGAGGACTACAGGGGATGTGCTTTTTCACTGGAAGAAGCACTATTATGAATTTTGGATTGGTATTTTGGCTTTAAAGATGGATTTGTCTTACAAAGATGCCGTTTTTTCATTGACAAGATGTTAATTGATAGACTGGAGTTGTTTGGATTACTTGTGGATTATAGTGATGTTTTTATCAGCCATTTAGACTCTTATTCTTATTCTGACATCACCCATTCACTGCAGAGCAAGTGACATAAAAATACCATCAATGAATAAATACTATGTGCATTGTCAGGAATAAAATAATCAATATAACATAATAATGATGTTTATAGTTTTTCTTTCTCTTTGATATGTCACCAGCACCCAGCTGTTTGTAGTAAGAGCCCGATCCCTTTCAGAGGAACTCGATGAAACCAGATGTGCACTGACAGAGAGCCAGGACAGAGCTGCAAGAGCACAGGCCAGCAACTGTGCCTTAGTATGAATCAGTCACGCTCTTAAAGTCATAATACTGATGACACTTGTTTCATAAATGACTATTCTTACCCAATACCTTGACATTTGTCTTTTAGCGAAAGGAAAGTGAACGCTTGAAAGCCCTAATCAAAATAACTGAAGAAAAGGTACTGACCTTTATAGAATAATACATTGTGAAGCATTTCGAAATACTTCTGTTGCGTGTTAAATCACAATGTCTTCCACAGAACGAAAAATTAACCCTTGAGAGGAACCTTGCTGAAGATCAAATAAACAAACTGAGGAGAGAGAACTCTGAATTGAGGGTGAGTAAATGAATAAGTGCACATTTTCTAGAGGGAGCAACAGTATACTAACACCGTCTGATCATGTTCTCAGGGAGAATTAGGAGAATCTCATATGGTACTGGCTGTGAAAGACAGGGACCTTACAAAGGTGATATCGAAGTCTGATCCTTTTACTGTTTCGAGTACATTGAGTACATTTCTTTATGCCACTCGTTGTTTATTGCACACAGAAAAACATCCTGCTGGAAAAGCTTAAGGACACTCACTTTGAAAGCCACAAAATTATTGAGGTATTCCATTACTGAGAATATGCTCGTGACCGTGTGAAGGAATGTTTCAGTAATGGTGTTCTGTTCTGCTAATGCATCTGAAGGGCCTGCAGTCAGAATTGATGAGGCTACAAGAGCACTCACAGCAAGTACTCTTCAGGTAAACAACACCCATGCATTTCTCCGTCAGTCTGCTGTTTCATTAGCAGGAAACAAATCAGTTGGTACTTGTGAAAGGCAGCAAAATATACCATGCATGCTCTAAATGTAATCATTTTTTGCAGGCTAAATAAATACCACCTCAGTTCTCATGTTCCACAGAGGACAGGTGTGACAAACCATCAGTCTCTGCACCATGAGATTCAGGAAGCTCAGCCGGTAACAGTCCATTTCACTTTTACTATACTATACAGTCTCAATCTCTCTAATGCATTAATTATTTGAAAGTAAATGGCCAAATGCATCTTTATTGAAGTTCACAATGTTTTTGGATATTAATTATAACTTGGATAACATTAACGAACGAACAGCCTTATCTCTAACATGTTTGCAACGAAATAAGCTGCAACTTACATGGCACTTATCTTATTAATAATAAAAAATAAAACAAAACAGGAACTTATTAGAGGGTAAAGCTGCAATATCATCACAAAATCATTATCATTGCTTATTGCAGATCAAGACTAAAGGTAAAAGGGAACCGTTTTAATTGCAAAACCCCATCAATTTCTGACACTGATGCACAATCTAACAGCTAACATTGCACACAATGTGAGAGAGCGTGGGAAGGAAAGAAGCCTTTCTGAAAATGTTATGTTGTTTACGCTAGTGGATTTTTTTATAAACCACTTTATTAAACCTTCCTGATAACAAACAGACCTAGTCATCTATCCATTGTGAAACAAATTAACAATAAATTCAAGCAGCATATCATAAACACAACAATACATAATAAAACTATATTTACCAATTTAGAAAAAAATAATTATAAGACAAATTACATGTTATGTTGCCAGTAATTTAGAAATTTTCTTTTGTAATTGTTTTAAGGATTCAAAAAAGAAAAGAAAAAAAAAAATCACCGTTAAATGCCTTAAAACAGAGAGAAATGCAATCGCTTTATTTTTGTTTGCGCCAGTAGGTGACGTCAGTGACTGTCTTTTTTAGTGAATCATTGAATCATTCGGTTCAAAACCATCCGATTCCTTCTGAACCGAAGCATCGGGGATGTATTGATTCTGTTTTGGCGGCCCAAAAACAGACGAAGAAACTGGCAAAATGTATTTAAAATGTAAGTTACCTTACGTGAAACTTATTGAATTTCTGTTTAAAAACATAATTCTCATAATCATGCTGCTATTACTTTAATGTTACATAGTTAGCGATCTCTTCAGCTATCAAACATAATCGCGCGCCTCGTGGTTTTCAGACGCAGAATCGCACCGTCAGTTAAAGATATTAATAGATTTCATCAGAAAAGTAGAACAATTTCCACTTAAAAGTGAAGTTAACGTTATAGCCTTGAATGATATGTTCTCTTCTTCTTTTCTTTCAGTCGCAGCATGTGGCTATGGAGTTGATTAGTGGTTCACTGAGCCAGATCTTACCCAGCGTCCCTCAGAGAGCAGACGTTCAAAGCCTGCAGAAGATCAAGCCTGCAGAGATTTCTCATGTGCTCCACACACAGCTCTCAGAGACTGTGAGCAACACTCACAACATCCTCTTCATATCCTGGGGGCTTTCTCTAAAGCTACTAACATAATAACAGTGAATGAAAGATACTTTACACTTTCTAATTATTATTATTAGTAGTAGTTTTTGTTTACAATCAGTGTTTGGTGCTTTAGTGTTAGTATCATTTCCTCTGATTTTAGGCATTACTCATGGGTAAGGGTAGGTTTAGAGATATGGTCAAGACTATATTTTTTGCATTAAAATGTCACAGGGTCAACAAAATATTTAATTTAAGGAGTAATAATTAAGGAGTTTTTGTTTTCATTTTGTTTTGTTCATTTAAAGCTTTCTATAGATACATTTATCATGTCTTTTCGGTTCATTTTTCTCCTGTTCAAGAAGCGAAAGCAGAAAATCACGTTTTGTTGATATTGCACACAAATAAGACCCTTTACAGTTCTGAATGATGGATCTTACCTTTATCAGTGAAAATGACTACGAAAGCTATTTTGTTTCCACGGAAAGGATAAAAGTGATTGCGCTGGTGCCTCCGCAACCCAGTCTCACGGTATTTATTCCTGGCAGGGACACGTTTATTTCGTTATTTTCTTAAGTCCAGCACGTTTTTTTAAACTAAGATGCATCCAACTGAAATGCATTAGTTTAAAAAACGTGCTGGACTTACGAAAATAACGAAATAAACGTGTCCCTGCCAGGAATAAATAGATTAAATTAAATTACTAAGTGACTAAATCACGAACTGCCGTGAGACTCCAGAGCGAGCTTCCAGTCTCTGAACACATGTGGATATTCTATAGGACACTTTTGTTAAAACATTTTTATATGCTTAAATTATTTTATTAAGTAGGCTACATTTATTTTGTTTTAGGCAAGTCGTGATTATTTGAAAAGGCATCAGCTCATTTTCTGCCGCTGGCCGCTTGGTCTTTATTTTTTAAAAACAAAAACTTCTAGGCTATTTAACAAACAAAACTGCTCCAAACGTTTTTCTAAATTGACTTAAAAAAGGAAACGAAAAATAATAATTGTGGCATTATCACACAAAACTAAACTATTTTGATAGCCGAAACAGTAGTAAAAGCCGTAAAAAAGACTGGTCAGAGCGGCAATATTTTGATTATGGTGTTTACATATCTGAATATTTCGATTACAATTGGCGTAGGCCACCTATGATAATACGATTATGCTTGCTGCCATTATGGTCTTAATCGAAAAAAGCATTTTTATTACTTTAAATCAATGTAATATACAGTAATGAAATAAAATAACCTATACATCCGGTTTCTCAAGAAACATTGTTTAATTTAGCTTGATCTACTAAAATAGTTTAAATAAAGTTACATTTGATGTGAAATTAAAATTAAACAAAATATAAAAACAACCGATTCAAAAACTATAATCTCGATGTTAATATAAGGCAGTAGTCGATACAAAACTTAACATTTTATTTGAAACATTTCATTTTACCCTCCTAATTTTAAACCTGCAGTACTTTCTTTTTTTGTATTATGTGCTCTTCAGGACATCAGTTCAGGTGAGAAATTACAGAGACTCTGTCTGCAGAAGCAACAACAACATGGAAGCTCTAGGCAGCAGCTGGTAACCCTGTAAGAAAACACTTCTGATATTCTGTGCCGTCTTAAAACATGGCTTTGCATGATGCATGATATCCGTATGCTTTCCAGTCTGAAAGAGCTGGAGCTTCTAGAATCCCCGATGGCAGCGCAAGGACAGCGCAAGGCCAAGCATCAGACGCAGGAAGCACACATAGCAGCCGCCATCACCCGGTGGAGAGGCCAGACTAAAGGAGGCAAGGAAAACCAGACTGCCCAAGTTCCACGAGAAACTTCGATGGACATTCAGAAGCGGATCCAGAGCCTGGAAGTCGATCACATAAGAGCCCGGCTGGAAGAGACTAATTGTGGTGTGGAGGTGCTTCTCAAAGACCAGGGAACGAGCACCTGCGACGACGCTCAGATTCGGTTTAGAGACGTGGCTGTGGTCACTGATTCATCAGCAGAGCGTTTGGCTGCAGAAGACCTTCTGAAGTCTCTGAGGAAAGTGGAGGACATGGTGGCACAGGCCTTGTTGGCATCTCAGGTGCTCATGGGCAGCGAGAAGAGGATGAAGGAGAGGATAGAGGCCATTGGCTTGAGCGTGGAGAAAGCACTGAGCAGAGCTGAAGCTACTGAGAGTCAACTGGAGGCCACCATCTCTGCTAACGCACAGGTAAGGACTTGCACCATATGCATGGAAAAACTATGATGCGGTAATGTTTTAATTGCTCTTCTAAAGTCTCTTATGCACTTATGTTATCGAAAATATAGTATAAAACAGAAAAAAGGGTACAATGTTATTTATTCCTGTGATGGCAAAGTTGAATTCTCAGCAGCCATTACTCACATGATGTAGCAGAAATAATACTAAAATCTTAAGACCAAGGAAAACATTACAAGTATTCATATTTCACGCTGGTGGATCATTACCAGGTTGGACTGCTTCTAAATGCCAAAAGAACAAACAGGAGAAAGAGACAAAAAATAGAGAATAGGCAATTTAATGAAAAGTGCATTTAAACCCATACAGGCTGTTCATCAACTGATCAAGAGTTTAAGACCACAGCCTTAAATACTGCTTTCATGTGAGCGTTCTTTAGGCAGTAACACTGTCATGATCTTCTGATGGCAAAGGCAAGAAGTCTTAATGTGTTTGAACATGGCAGGATTGTTGAGCCGCCTAAGCAAAGCCTTCTATGCCGAGGTTGGACACAGTAAGACAGTCATTTTCCTGAGAGTTATGGGACGTAAAAGTCAAGTGCTGTAACCAAAAAAAAGATCATGGGAACATGCAGGATGGTCCAAAAGAATGACGTTATTCTCCTGGAAGAGGTTCTTCATCAGGCAGTGGTTGTGTCTCCTGGTAAGAAACCCAGTCATTAAAACACAGACGAAGGCCCTCAGTCAACAAATGCACATAGCCAGCTGCCGTTGGACCCCCCCCCTACACAACCTGAAGATCCATTATCCCACTGAAGGAAAAAGCACCCCAAATCATGATGGAGCCTCCTCCACTGTACCGCGTAGAAAACATCTCCATCTCGCTGTAAGACATAAGGAGCCTCCGGGTTATTTTTTTTTTCTTGTCAGAGAATAAAACTTTCTTCCACCTTTCAGTGTCCCATGTTTGGTACTCCCTTGCAAATTCCAAACGGGCAAGGTTGTGATGTGGGAGGAGGATATGTGGCCCTTCTGTTGCAGTTGCCGTCTTATGGATATTAGGCTGCAGTCAGCATCAGTAAGGGCCATAATTTGGGTTGAGGATCGACCTGTGTCTTCACGGACAGCCGTTGGATCCTCTGATGCAGTGCAGGTGAATTCGTTTTTTTGTCTTTGAAGAAATGTAAATTTGACTTACTGAGTTCAACCTCGGCAGCGATGGCATGATGCGTGAGCACTTGCTCATGTGGCTCAACATTCATGACAAGCTCGAACACAGAAAGACTTCTTGCCTTTGCCATCAGGAGGTCATAACAGTGTTACTGCCTAAAGAACAATGGCATGAAAGACGTATTTTTTAGTAGATTTAGTGAAGTAAATAGGAATAAAGTGTCTTGTCACACCCCTAGTGTACAGTAGATAAAGTATGTAACCTGATTACATCGTGTTATAATGGATCTAACATGTTGTTTGTATTATTCTAGTCATTATGGATGTCTAAGTCCGTGGCTAATGTGCTCCTGGCGGATTGTAGCTCAGCTGCAGCTGTGTCCATTGCCACACCAGAGCTTAACGCTCAGGAGAGCCTCCTCACGCCGCCTTCATCTGAAAACGGTATTATTAACCTTTAAAGTTACTGAAACATTGCAGAGAAGACTCTGAAGCTGTTCATTTGTATAATGGCAAAACACTTTACGCAACAGTCTTTGAATTTGATTGAGTTCTTGCTTGTGTTCAGTGCCTGGAAATCAGAATTGCATAGTAGCTTATGAAATCCTTTGTTCAAAAAATACAAGCTTTTTAAACCCACTAATTCTTTTTTAAACTGTTGTGTGTTATTTCTTATTATTTCTTTAATAATAAAACCCAGCAGAAATCACATTAATAAATATAGCAAACTGTAATATAAGGTATACCTTTGGTTTATTTTGAAGAGATAGATGTGAACCAGTCGATAAAATCCAGACGAGCTGAAGGCTCAATAGTGCCTCAGCAGAGCCACAGGCTGATTGCTTCCGTGCCAGTCTTCACTGATGCTGGAGTTTGACTTTTATGAGCTGTAAGCTCTAATCATCAAAATTAAAACACATAAAAACCTTTTAAATGTTTAAATTTACTTGTAATGAAACTAAATGTATATATATAAATAAATGTCACTTTTTGAAATAAGTTACAAAATAATTACGTTTTCAACGATATTAAAATTTTTTGAGATGTACCTGTAGAGTAATAGGCAGAACTTAGATAAGGTTTGTCTAAGAGGTTATAGAGAGAGAGAACAGTGTGTGGGTGTAGTAAGGGATGGAGTGCCCACTGGTGGAACTCAGGGGCACTCCAGTTGGTGATCATGACACAAACATTTCAACTGCATTATTATTAAAATCACTAAAATTAAGTGTTAAATTTGAGTGGCGCCAGACAGAACGGGAGCTTTTAATGCAATGTACCTATAGATTATTTTCATCAGTTGAAAAAAACAATTTTTTTACTAGGGCTGTCAAAAATAACACGTTAACGATGTTAATTATTTTTTGTCGTTAATTACATAAAATTTTTTTTACGCATTTCACGCATGAGCAGTGTGACTAATTATTTGTCAGGATAGTGGGACAACAATTACCTCGGAGTAACTGCTGAAGTCTTTTACGCTGACTATATTAAAAACTGAGGAGCGTCATTTTGCGGAGGCTTGTAAAGACCAGTTCCTGTCTGTTGCACGTAAGTGGGGGCAAAACGACAACCATTGGAACTGACAGTGCACGCGACATGGTTGCCG
>JAUCMU010000125.1:28955963-28977973 GCA_032275025.1 Enteromius treurensis
TGTGATATTTCAGTTTTTCTTTTTTAATAAATCTGCAAAAAATGTCAACAATTCTGTGTTTTTCTGTCAATATGGGGTGCTGTGTGTACATTAATGAGGAAAAAATGAACCTAAATGATTTTAGCAAATGGCTGCAATTTAACAAAGAGTGAAAAATTTAAGGGGTCTGCATGCTTTCCGTACCCACTCTATACAAAGTACAGTATAATATATAATATACTGCAGGTTTTGATTTAGTTCAGACTTTTCTGTTTTAATAAGCCTCTTTCATGCTACATTTATAATACATATAGTATTTTAATATCATTTTTAAATTTAGTTTATTCCTCTGGTGGAAGAATATATTTATGTGGTTCAAAAAAATTACATGACAAGTTATGAAAAACACACAAAATACAGGGAGAAATCATTTATTAATTACTCTTTTAGTCGTTTACAAAAGTTTTCCACACATTAAAACATAAAATGTTTCAGAAACAAAATAACTGGGTTAAAGCTGCGAGTTAATTCAAAGAATAAACATGCTGTCCTCAGAAAATATACAGTATAGGCACTAAATTCATACAATAGATGAAACCATTAAGCAATGTATCACACATAAAAAAATTCAAACACTGTAATATCTTTCACTTTTACGTACTGCATTAATTACAACTGCAACCATGTGTGATGTTTTCACACATCAAGTCTTTTTTCCCCCCATTTAATTACTACTGTTTTTACGTTTTTCTACTACTGACAGGACAGTGAAAAAAACAGAGAAAATGATGGAAATGTAGGACAAACCACAGCTATGACCCTAAACCAAAATTTAAGAGGCTGTATTATATCTAAGCTATTCTTGTAGGGTTTTTTCTTTGTTTGTTTTGCCAAGCAGTGGCAGTGGAATGTTCCAGACCTTTTGCTTTGCCACAGAAGCATCTAGTCGTCTGCCTATTTCTGCTTTTGGAGGATATAGTTCAAAAATCTCCACAGGAGGGAGACATTGCCCATGTAATGTAGTGTAATGTCAAGCATGCCAAACCCTTTCAAGTCATTGCAAACGTCCATTTCCAGTCGTTGCATAGGCAGAAGATGGCGTATTAGAAAAATGAGAAGCAGAGCAAGACTAGATAATAAACAGCATTACATCTGGGTCCCTGTGCATTCACTCCTACTGTTTATAAAAATAGCAATCATGCATATATGAGCAAAGATGGCTTGTGCAGAGATGTATTGGACAGCTATTGTGACCCAACAACCTCTGACTTTACTGCATCTACGAGGAAGCTGAGTTCATTACACAGTGTCTCGTATCTGTAGGCCATGCGGATCTGGGCTACATTTGTCCGACGAATGTCATTCCCATCTGGTCCATCTTTCAGGTAATTGACCCCGAGGAAATACTTTTTGTCCTGAAGAAAATGGCAAAGAGGCTTCAGTGTAGTGCTGAATAAATATTTACACAGTGTTATGAACTGATGTGCACTACCTCATGAGAAAGGCCACTCTGCAGGACGCTGTTCCTAGCAATTTCACACACGTCACATGTGCTCAACTTCCACAGTTGGGCTGCAATAGCGTACTCCTCCATTAAAGCCTCCTGCAGTAGTAAAACAATTACAATATATATATATATATATAGTATTGTGCAAAAGGCTTAGGCCACTAGTATTTTTACCATCAAACAATGGTGTTAAGTGGGTTATTACTATCCTTTGTGGTAGTGTATCAGTTGGACATAGCAGTTTACATTTCCAAACATTATTTTTTCTAATTAATTGTAATAATGCAGTGAGATTATTGTCTGCACAAGGAGTCTGACAACAGCCAGTGCTCCACACAGAGATCTGATCTGATCCTCATCTAGTCTGTCTGTACTAAAGATACATTTAGGAAATTGGGGTCCAGCTGTAAGATGATTGTATGTATGAGTCTGACCTTGGTGTAGTGGAACTGCATGGGGTCATCAGTGGAGAGCGACACACACAAGCCTTTGTGTAGAAACTCTCGCAGTGGGTTTTTGGAGTATTCAAGGAACAGACTGTTGTTACTAAGTGGGGACATGGCAATGGGCACTTGTGCAAGATAGTACAGGTACTGCAGCACTGGACTCTGGAAAAAAACACACAAATATATATTATGTATGGTAGCACGTTTAGTTTGATCATAAGACCAAATCTCTGATCAGACTTGAGTCTGCCTGCTTCCATTTGTATGTTTCTGTACAGCGTCAGAGGTTCCATTAACTGTGGGCTCAGCCCTAACAAGTACACAATCAAATGAAGTGGTAATTAACATGTGTCATCTGCAACTGGATAAATAGACTTTGGCTGATGAACTCTGAAGGCCACCACCATTAATCAAAGTACAAGATATTTGGGAGTTTGACTAAGCTCTTACAACGAATAGTTATCTTTTATGTTTTCAGAATTATATATTGCATTAGACTTTGAACTAGAATTCAAAAGTGTTCTGCCCAGTTTTCCTAATTTTTAGGTGCCACTTGGCGTTATAGTTTGGACTTATCTTGTGCTTCTCACCTTTTTCAAGTTTAAGCCATGAGAAATGTTGTCCGCAGTGAGGAAAGCTGAAACCAGGTGGGTGATCGAACCAGCTTCTCCACAGTGTGGACGGAACTGAAAGGTACTAAGACCACGTTCCCTGCGCAAACACACATATACAAGCTGAAACAACCAACAGAAAATGCTAGACCTTTTTTTGTTTAGATATTAAGAAACTATGGCAAATGAGAAAAATAATATTTCAGTTTCAAAAATGTATTATTACATTATATACCATAAGAGCCCTTGACATTGAAATGAAGACTTTTCTTCTACCATTTCATTTCATATTTAAATCTTTTACGGTCTTAAATTTAATCCAACCAAGCTAAAGAGGTTTTTAAGGACACACGCTGGGCAGGGCGATGATCCATTTTGGTAGCCTGACTGGAAAACGTAATAACCCCTAGCAATTTTGCAAGTCTGTTTAACTATTGTGATCATTCTCTCTATTTAAAAATCCCTATTGTGGAGTTTTTCTTTTGCCAACTTTGATGACTTTCACTGCTGAGAAACGTGGGAAAAGGTCCATGCACTGCAATACACTGGCAGGATGGTTTTAGTGGCATATTAATTTATTTAAATGGTCTCAGAACTATGCTTCTTTCTGAGCTAATATTGTTTTCCCTACCAAAGTTTAATTTCTTTTTATTTTTTATCAAACTGGTTGATTTTGGTTTAAATTTTGAAATCCTAGGACTGCCTTTTTGTGGTTAGGATGGGAAAACATGGTATTTCTTTGTTGAGTGTCAATGGCACGCTACATCTGCAATGGGTCATGATGGGTATCTCAACTCAAGACCTCTGGCCACTAAAAATCCTAGGGTGGCATACTTAAACTGATAAAAGTGAAAACCTGTGGATATCCCCTAAAATGACCTCCTTTTATGTAATTTGTCATACTGATTTTGTTACATACAAATATTGATTTTGTCAAATTTTGTCGTAAATCTAGTGCATTTAGATGTCATCAGAAAAAGCACATTATTTAGGTCATCTGAAAGTTTTCTGTAGCATTTAATGTAATTCCTGTACAAACACATTTATAGCCACTCCAGGGCCAGGGATACTGACCCCATTGGCTTAGTCCATAATCCATCCTGTGGAAAGTGGAAAGACACTGTTCTACTGACAGTATTCCATAGGCTTTAACAGTATCTAAGTTGTAACCGAATATGTGTGTATTACTGATACAGTGGTATTAATAGATGTCCTGGTGCATGGTGAAACACTCACACATGCAACTGGAAACCTTTTCTTCCTGACTGCCTTCCAGTAATTATTTAAGGTTTATTAGAGCCTGGTGGAAGATGTTTATTGCAAATATTAAAGCGATATCTTTTACTTCCTTCAGTGCAAAAATGTTTTCTTATTTTTACAAGAAATGTAGCCTCTCCCTCCAACAAATGTAATTTTTTAGTTGGTGTATGGAACAGATATAATGGAGCACATACTTTCTGAGGTTGTTGAGCACCATGATGTTGGCATACATGTGGAAGAGGTAGTAGCTGTAGGGCGGGTTGTCATCTGTTGTCCATTGCTCAGGCTTGGGGCTCTTATAAGAGAACATGTGATCGCTGTGTTTGGATTCATCATCCACACTGTCAAAGCCAGTCACCTGTGAAAGAGGGGACATCCCATGAGTAAAGTCTAGAAAAGAATAGCAAAAGTCAAAAAGCTAATTATGTTCTAGCATTGCAATAACTGCGATCGTGAATTAATCAAAACAAGAATACACTACATGGACAAAAGAATGTGAACACCACCTTCCACTGGAAGGTTTCCACTAGATGTACATGGACATGGATGCAGGAATTTGCTTCTATTCAGACATGGGCATTAGCAGAGGTCAGAGGTCAGGCGTTGGCTAATGGGGCCTGACTTGTGGTTGTCATTTTAATTAATCCTTAAATATGTTGAGTGGGGTTCAGAGTTTGAGTTCAGGCTTTGTGCAGATTTATCACGTTTTCATGCTGGAGCAAAAACGATCCTCAAAAACGTTGAAAGCACACAATTCTCTAGAATGTTATTATTTGCTGTACACTTCAATTTGAATTCACTGTAATGTTAAAACCTGTAAGGTAAATGGAAATGTGCACATACAGTACGTCTTGCCATGAAGTGTTCAAATCAATTGCATTAATTTTACTTAAGTTGATAATGTTTATTGACATCTACTGTGAACCTTGAACTTACATATTTTAGAAATACATGGAGCTCTCTGTGTTTCTGGGGATTCGCTGTAGCCTCAAACAGAGGAAGGAAGATATTCTCTAGCATCTTGGCAAAATTAGGAATCAACTTGCGTGACTTGAAAATGTCACTGAAAGAAATGAGCATAACACAATTGAAAAACAAGAAATATGCTTTCAGAACATGTAGACTTAATGTAGCTATTTAGGGTGGCCATATGTCCTAGCCAGGATATTTATATTACCTAAAACATCTAAAGTTTGACCAATATCAAACAACCATAGTGCATAATCGACCAACCGTGGTGCATGAGAAGATGGAATCTGCAGAGAACAATCAAACTGGTGCACACATGTAAGATTGTTTGTTTAACTTGAAGGGGTTCTGTGCAGACCAATTGTACGACACTAAAGTATCGAGGACTTCAAACGTCATATAACAGTCGATCTGCACACATGTGATCAGCCAAAATCTGGATATTTCAGGCAATATAGAAATCCTGGCAAGGATGTGTCCTGTACATGGTCACCCTATGCTTACTATATTCTGGGCACTTGTATGATCCAGCGCATGTTTGGAGAGTACACTTTGTGCTGAATGAACCAATGGGATAGACTTTCCCACTCCTCAGGGGAACGTCCATAGATGGACAGTCGCGGTTCAGCATGCTGATACTTGCTTTCTTCCAGATCACGTGCTACTTCCTGACAGAGACAAAGAGACACAGAAGAATCATGAATAGAACTCAATAGAACTTATAATAGAATACAATAGAAATATATAATATATAGTAGAATACATTTTGGAATAAAGTCCTGTTATATAATAATAAAAAAAGACTGAAGCACAAAGAGGCTCAAGCAAAAACATCACTTAAGTTTAGAACACACATAAATGCATTTATATTAATATTAATATAATCGTTGTTGATGAAAACAAAGTGCAAATCTAGACAAAAGGACTGTACCTTGATCAAGCGGGCAAAATACTCCCCTTCAATGTAATTGTCAGCCTTCAAGTAGATTTCCCGTAGCTCACTTGCACCTACTGGATTGTACTTGGAGTTGAATTTGTCAAAGCGATGAAAGGTTTGTCTGCCCTGTAAACAGACTATACATGAAGCGTACTGTACAAGCTGCCAGCATATCATTACATATACAACATATACTGTAGATAAGATGTTACTTACGGCATGGACATCTAAGGAGTCTACAGTAAGATCATAAGGGTCCATATTCAGGTTGTTAAACACCTGTTTGAGAGTTAGCTTATGTCCCGCCTTCTCAAGGACAACTCTTTCTGCATCAGTTTTGTAGGTGGTTTGAATGAAATTAAGCAGGTGTTTTTGGTTCATGCACGCTGCTGCATGGATATGTGTGTCTACCTGTAGGTTAGCAGTTGTGAACATTTAATCAGCAGGGGGAATCACATTTGCAAATACCAATGAATGTGCCAAATTATACCTTTCTAACATTGTAGAAATCTCTATGAGGAACACCCTTGAGTTCTTTTAGTTCCGCCATTTCGTTCAGCATTTCATGTAGGTAAAACTTTGACCCAAGGAAATTTAGACGTCTGTGACAATAGGTCTTACTGTTGAAAAAAAATACAGCTTTAGATTTCAGAAATCTCAGATATTGAGATAAGAATTACATGTATTGACTAGTGTTTGGGGACTTACGTAGGCCCATCAGCGATCATGGCGAGCACATAACTCATATCAATGGCAAATGTTTCCAGGTCTGGATAAGGCAGACAACGTGGTTTGTTCATACTCAGAGCTTCAGTGTTTTCATATACATAAATAATGCCATCCTTCATTTCCATCTGATAATTGAGGTTGTCTGGAATATTCTCCATGCTGTAAGGGTCCTCTCCCTCACCAGGGCAAGGACAGATGTCTGTGGGGAGCAAAAAAATGAAAAAAAAAACATAGTTAATGAAGTTAGTATGGAAAACAGCAGTAGACCGGTACAGCATCCCTCGCTGGTGACTAGCATAACAAAATATTGGTTTTCCCATCAGATGAGAAAGAATTGTTCCCATTCTACCATTTTTCTACCGAGTTTTCTACCAAGTGTTCTTAGTTGAGCTGCACATAACTCATGTCAGCTTTTATGTCTTCTAAAATTAGCTCAGCGTTGAAGTCTTGGGAAGGGACGTTAGGCAGGGACTGAAAAGGGACATTTTGTAAACAAAAAATTCCACTGAAATGCTTATAGAGCCTAAACTAAAACCTAGAAAAGGAACATAGTCTCCAGTGTAGTGTTAGATTTAGAATTTTGAGCAAATACAGATCTACCTGGATGGACTTCATCTTCTTCTGTCCACCTTTCATTTGCCGCATTACGTAGAAACTGTGCAGTAGTCCGTGGGAATCTGTGATATGCCAGCTTTGAGTATTTTTCTCGAATAAAGAGAGCTTTTAGCAGACTTTTAGCTGCTTGCTCATAGTCCTCAACCGTAATCTGTAAGTGCATAGTTATCGTAAGACAAAAGACAATTGTTAAAACCTGAACTTTCAACAAATTATGTCAGGAAGTAGAGAAAGTTGGTTGTTTGTAAATTCTAATAATACACACCCCAGCACAGTAGTCTCCACTTATCGTGACTCTTTGATATTCTGGAAAATTTTGTGAGATGGAGGAACAAGTAGATGGAGGGGAAATGAGGGGCGTCACCACACCCCGGACACTATCTACAGTTAATGGGATTTGCAGTGACATAGTCTGGGATCGAATCATCTTAAAACTCTTCTTCCTATTAGGGATTAAAGCAAAAGTAATAAATTAATTAAGCGTGTGTATCATATTAATTGCCCTGCTGGAAAATCCAATAACATTCTGATGATAGCTGATTTGACATATTTTCGTCATTAAGTCTGGGTGTCCACCAAAGCGCCTTGCTATGAGCAATTCAGAGTGTTTTTTTCCGTTCAGACGCTTTGGCTATTATGATCCAGAATATACATGAAAGTTTAACCAGAATCTGATTTGATGACATAAGGTTGACACAAAGTAAAGTACTTGCTCTGGCCCTTGTTTTAAATTATTTTCTTCTTTTGTTGTGATTTTTGATGCCATCGTCATTTATTGTAGTAATGGTGATTATCTCTTCAGCGTGCAGTGCAACCAGTATAAACAACAATGCAGAATATTAATGACTAAGCCTGGGACTATCATACAGTATGCATAACGTTATAATGAGAACACTGTTCAAAAGCTGTATATTTTTCAGATATTACTCGCCGTGTTTCTGCACATTGTTGCGTGAAGAATGCATCCAGGGGTTCATTCAGAGCCACGCAGATAGCATATGTTGTAATATTAACGTTATGTTGTATAAATATCAAAGCATATTCTATATGACACAAATTATAAGTTAAATACCACTGATTAAAAAAACAAAAAAACACTTTACTCTACTGGTCATCTTCAGCTTGTGCAGCTCAAAACAGAATTGCAGAACATTAATAACTAGTGTTATAAACATAACGTTATCTTGAGAGCACTGTTGTAAAAGAAATGTTGCTTTATAAGCTCTTTTCAATATTAAATTGAGAAAATTACACTCCTCCATCCCCAACTCCTCCTTTTGCTCAGTCAGGACTAAGCTTTCTGAATATACCTTGCTAAATCAGACTCCTATACCTTAAATTGTTACACTTAAATATCCTTAAGTACAGTTTTTGGGGTTTTTTTTTTTGTATCTGTGAGGCATCCGTTACATATTTTCCCTGTGTGTTTACAACAGTAATTATGACTATCCAATGTCTGATTTCACTCTTAGTAATGTATTTTTCCCCACCTCCAAATATATGATTTGACTATCAGTCACCATCTATAATGCCGATAGTAATCTACGCTGAAGACTGATGCTCACCGTTTGGCACTTTCCTCTGACTGTTGCTCAGCCAGTTCTCTGAGTAGCTCCCTCTGTTTGGCTTCCTGCAAGCCAATGGGACAGTCCTCAGGGACTGTGTACATGGACATGGCATCTTTTGTGTCCTCTTCCTTCAGTGCCGAGGCATATACCTTCTCTGCCAGCAGACGAACTTCCTCATCCACATCACTCAGTGCAATCTTTGGGAACTGCCGTGGCATATCTGTATAGGGGCACATTTAAACACACTTCATCTCCCAAGGTCTATGTCTGCCAATACCATAAACATGGTCTCATTTTTAAGTCACGTTGAAACCAAACAAGCATTTACAGAATGGCTGTAATAGTTCCTGAGTTGCTGTCACTGCTCAAAACAACACTTTGATGTATGTTTCATGGCTCATATCAACACGCTTGCTGTAAATAGTCCCGGGATGCCATATGCATTCCCAGGCCATTGATTCAGGCCTGCAAAGTCAGTCAGTAGGCCAGTGCACTACTGCAGAGACAGTGCCCTATAAAACAGTTATGCCTGTGTGAGGACAGATCAAGTGTCTGAGTCCTGGATGTGACTTCTCCCTGAACAGTTAGGAACATGGTCCACAGTGGCCACATCAGATGCTATCCTTGGCGAGGACCAGATCCCTTTGTCAAGGTTTCCATTCTTCTAAGCTATTCTGAAACTCCCATATCAAGTAAAGATTCTGCCTGTTATACTGACACTTGCCAGCTGCATAACCATAGGAGCTGTAGACATCTGAGAACAAGCCAAAGGATATCAAGCACAAATATTCCATTATTGATTGAGAAATAAAATGACCATAAATATTTAATTACAATCACTATTTCCATAAGCTTCAGAGTTTTCTAAATAACACACAAAATAGTCTGAAAAATGATGCTGACTCAAGGCCATGACCTTAGCTTCTCTGAACTGTTTTTGTTTTGATAAACCATTGCATCTGTTTCCACCCCAAACTTTGCTTAGGACAACTGCACTCAAAACACTTCAAGGACAACATGGAAGTCCCCTTACACTGCCACTGTACAAACAAGACCTGTCAGAAAATAGTTACTGGTTCTGAAACGAGCACTTAGCTTCTGTCTGTGGTGACCTGACATGCACTGCTGTCCGACTGCTGCCGTTCTTACCTTCAGACCCTGTCACCGCCATCTCAGCTTTGGCTGTTCTTAGCGGCTAGACTTCAAATGCGTTACTGGGTTTATGTTTGCGTGTGCATGTGTCTGATGTGGGCCATGTCCAGTCGCACTCTGAGAAACTGTTGTTGTCTGACTACCGTTTTGTTTTCTTGAGAGTCTCTCTCTCTCACTCTCTCTATTTTAAGAGGTTGAAAGCCTCACGTCCACAGATCTACTAATCCTTTGAATATGTCACCACCGCCTGTCAACAAAAAGTGACCCTGAATCCTACCGAGAACCGCTTACAAGCAGGACCTTGGGTCAATCCTCCCAGCCCGTCCCATGCGTACATACAAACACAGGTTTCCCAACTCATTGGGATTTACTCCCTCCTACCTCGTAAAAAACCAGCCCATAAATCCCGAGCTGATCTGCGAAACCCAACTGTCCATGTGAACGGAATCTCTGGACAAAACAGCATCTCCTTTGACAGCTTTAGCTATTCCTCCCCCCCCCCCCCCAAAACAGCCTCTAATCCCGGCTCTGACCTTGCTATAGACACGTATCATTTCAGCCCCAGATAAACAGTCCCGCTGGCCGTTATCATGGGTCTGCATGGGGCAACATGTCACTAAAAGTCCAGAGGTAATCACCCCTGAAACTGATACCTCTTAGTTGCTTCAGAGCTTAAACTGTGTGTTGACAGAAAGGGTGCTGTTCATGTTGTCCCAGAGCATGGGAGCATGCCCAGCATCTATTTGTATCACATCCATTTGAAACCATAGAAAAAACAAACTGTCTCACCCTTTGTCTTTTTAGACACAATGTGTTGTTGAAGCACACAGCATGATCCACTTGCACACAAACACACATACTGAGATATGGAAAGCAGACTGTAAAAACTTAGTGTGAGGGGACAAAGGGGAAGTAGGTTTACCTGATCAGACTGTTGTCCTTTATGTTCCTGTAACAGCTGCTTTTATCTCATACCTATCCAACTGGAGCTCCAACAGCCAAACCAACACAGCTCACTCTGTCAGACCAAGTGTGCCTTTCAGCCTGACCTGAAACTTGGAAGCAGGTCACGTGGACGCCTCACAATCCTAGTGATGTGCTGGGTATTATTACAGGCTGCTCGGACAGAGCTGGGGGAGGATCCGGACGTGGATTTGTCAGGCTGGAATTAAGGTGCAGCTTGAAAATCTCCCCATCCCATTCTATCTCTCTCCCTCTGATCGATCAGAGGGAGTTCAGGATCATGTGACTAAGGGATTTGAGGGTCTGTGTGGTGCAAAGGTTTATGAGAGATTAATGTAGTACAGGCAGGTCTTAATGGCTTCAGCTCAGAGTTGTTGAGTATAGAAGCTAAACCGAAGCTACTGAGCCATGATCTGTAATATAAGCTGTGCAAGTTTTATTGAATGCCTTTCTACACTGAGGCTGTAAATGCTTGTGTAAATAATAAATGACTACCACTCTGTTTTCTTGCACCTGTGGGTCTATTTGATGGTGCTTTGCTATTAAGAGGCTCTGTGTACAATGTAATAGAAAGCAACGTATTATTAAATAAAAAAGACCATCAATAATAGCATTTCATATTAACAAGTTTGTATTATTATTTTTGCTAACAGGATATGCAAATGTAAATAAATATGTAAATTCATTTGTCTAATTGTATATAAAATAGATGCATAGGCTACATTTAAACACGTCTTATTGCTTGATTGAGCTTGTAAGACCATTGTAAGAACACTGCGATTCCAGCTTACCTAAAATTTAGTCAAATATGGATATGCTAGGATAGCGCACATTTATTCATATAGTGCAGGTTTAACGTTGAAACATTTTTATATGCTTAAATTTTTTTAGTAGGCCACATTGATTTTATTTTAGGCAAGTCGTGATGATTTGAGTATCAGTTCAAATTCTGCTGCTGGCTGTTTGGACACAACTCCCTGTTTGGACACAACTCCCTGCAAGTAGAACATGACTGGAGTACAACCATAAAAGTGTTTTGCATTAGAGGTCAAATAAATTTAAACAGCTGATAGTAGGTAATGCGCCTTGCTCTATGTCCTAAAAATTAACCACAATTCTTAGTGAATAATAAGAATATGGAAATTGCTTGCTCTTGACACGTAAACATCATATTGTCCTTACTCTGATTATTAATGCGCATGTAAACATAGTCTGGTTGGTTGTTCAGGCTACACAATCATGGGGAAGACTGCTGATCTGACAGTTGTCCAGAAGACAATATTTGACACCCTTCACAAGGAAGGTAAGCCACAAACATTCATTTCTAAAGAAGCTGGCTGTTCACAGAGTGCTGTATCAAAGCATGTCGGCAGAAAGTTGAGTGGAGGGAAAAAGTGCACACAACCAACTGAGAGCATTATGAGGATTGTCAAGCAAAATCGATTCAGGAATCAGGGTGGACTGAGGCTGGGGTCAAGGCATCAAGAGCCACCACATACAGACGTGTCAAGGAATTTGGCTACAGTTGTTGTATTCCTCTTGTTAAGCCACTCCTGAACCACAGACAACGTCAGAAGCCTGGGCTAAGAAGAAGAAGAACTGGACTGTTGCCCAGTGGTCCAAAGTCCTCTTTTCAGATGAGAGCAAGTTTTGCATTTCATTTGAAACCCAATGTCCTAGTGTCTGAAGGAAGGGTGGATAAGCTCATAGCCTAAGTTGCATGAAGCCCAGTGTTAAATTTCCTCAGTCTGTGATAATTTGGGGTTCAATGTCATATGCTGGTGTTGGTCCATTGTGTTTTTTGAAAACCAACATCACTGCTCTACGTTTACTAAGAAATTTTGGAGCACTTCATGCTTCCTTTTGCTGACCAGCTTTTTAAAGATGCTGATTTCATTTTCCAGCAGGATTTGGCACCTGCCCACACTGCCAAAAGCACCAAAAGTTGGTTCAATGACCAAGGTGTTGTCGTGCCTTGACTGGCCAGCAAACTCGCCAGACCTGAACCCCGTGGAGAATCTATGAGTTACTGTCAAGAGGAAAATGAGAAACAAGAGACCAAAAATGCAGATGAGCTGAAGGCTTATGTGAAAGAAACCTGGGCTTCCATACCACCTCAGCAGTGCGACAAACTGATCACCTCCAGGCCATGCCGAATTGAGGCAGTAATTGAAGCAAAAGGATCCCCTACCAAGTATTGAGTACATATACAGTAAATGAACATACTTCCCAGAAGGCCAACTATTCACTAAAAATTATTTTTTTATGATCATTATTATTGGTCTTATGAAGTATTCAATTCAATTCAATTCAAATTTATTTGTATGGCGCTTTTCATGGTACATATCATTGCAAAGCAGCTTTACACCAAAGTAATGTTTTACAGTATATGTAGTAGTAGTAGTAGTTTGTACATGTACATGCCATAAGTACTCTAATTTGAGGAGACAGTAAATTGGTGGGTTTTTGTTAAATGTGAGCCTATTCCATCACAATTAAAAGAACCAAAGACTTAAACTAAGTCTATGTGCATTTTATTTATTTTAATATTATTGAGTTTAATTACTGAAATAAATGAACTTTTCCACAACATTTTAATTTATTGAGATGCACCTGTATATTGGTACATATGTATGCAGTCTTTATGCATGTGCGTGTTTGTAAATATATGTATGCAAGTGTGTGCGTATGTGCTTGTTCTTATTAATAAATGCAATATAATTTTTTCATAAACTGTAATTAGTAACAGGTAAAATGATACTTTATATGAATGTATTTTGCTTGAAAATGCAGTACTTTGATAAAAAGCACTGCTTTAATAAAAATGCGGTTTTCTCAGTTTTTTTTTTTTTTGTCCAAAATGTTGTATTTCTGATGAAACCTATCTGCACACATAAAGATAGAATGGAATGATAGAAAAAAAAATATTTCTTTGAAAAGGTATTTGGTTCTTTATTTTGATATATAATATGTTCATATATACATAGCAGAAAATATTTTAAAGGCTGTCAAATTTAGGGAACAATCGTCAATAATATTTTTAAAAATGCTGGCAGGGAAGGAGTTAAAAATGTCAGCTTTTCTCAAACAACAACAAAAAAAATAATTTAATTGACATTCACTATTTCATACCTACATCTCCTGATTTGACTATAAATGGTATTTGTATTGCAGCACTTCTCACGTTACTGTCTCCTTAGGATGGATTTTTTTTGTGCCTAGCATTCCTTTTTTCTAAATTAGCAATGTTTCTGCAATGACTCCCTTTTTAGGGTCCAGAATAACATTCCTGTTTGCCCCCTTCAGGTTGGAATCAGTATCCCTTCCTGCAGTAAGTACTTCAGTGCTGGAATATAAATAAGTGCTGAAATAAAAATATTCATTTTAAAATGACTGATATTAAAAAATACTGACGTTAGGCTGTTTCTTGCTGAAGGATAGGGAGAGACAGATCATAAACGCTCACCCTTTCCCAAACATGGGCTGGAAAGCTGCTTCACTGTGGGTGTCTGGAGTCTCTGCATCATTTCCTGTGTGCTCAGGCCTGGAGAGTGAGAAGACAGAGTCGCATGTGAAGTAGCAGAATAAGACTAGGAATGAATCGGTGAGTTTCTTACACTCGCATTGTTGCAACAGATTTGATGTCATGTTTAATAAGTGCCATCTATTTGTAACTCTTCATTGCTGGTTAAGGCTTACATTAAACAGAAAACACAAAACTAATAAATATCTTACGATTTAATAAACTGTTAAGGTCTTTAAAAATCACATATTAATGTGGTTATGTGCTGCATTAAGAGAAAGAAAAGTCAGTTAATTTATTCATCATGTTCTAAATCTTAGTAATCTTATTAAAGCACTTACCCAGCCTTAGATCTTACAGAACTCTGTGTCCTCTCTGCAGCTGCACTGCAATTATAAACCCATGAAGTTCTCCCAGGAAAGAGGAAAAAACCACCCAGTTCTGCCCCCCAGTGATGTATAAGATATGGCACATGGAATTTACTTAGCAAAGAGAAAGCAGCAGAGAAAGAGTCAGTATGCCACAATATCCCTAAAATCAAAACACAGGGCTAAAACTACAAAGTCACTTGTCTTTCACATTTGTCTTCCATTATTTAAGTTGCCATAGGTTATGGAGGACTTAAAAAATACATTTTTGTCCTCTATTTTTTCTAATAAATTTTCATTATTGCCCCCTTGTGGAGATGAGCACATTGATGTCATTAACCAAACAAACAAGAAAGAAAGAAAAAACTCATTCCTCCAGATTTCAATCATGTGGATTTCATTTAATAAGGCACACCAAAACAGTTTTAGACCCTAAATTAGTCAGCAACAGCAACAAAATCTAATCTAAATATACGTAGGCCCCGAAGTATAAATTAATCGTTGTGTTGACTGCTGGTCCATATTCACAGACAAGAGTGAAGATTTATGAGGTGTCAGTGAGTGAGGCAGAGGACATCAGTCCCAGAACACATTTGGAAATTCTTGGCAAAAGAATGATAGCTCTAATAATGTTTCCCACCAGATGGAGCCATAGGATTAAAATATGACAAGAGGATGACTCTTGACTGAATGAATACATTATTTTTAGCGGCAAGGTGCATATTTTGGTTGAGAGCGTCTGAGCACTGTGATAAAAAGGCTTCATTTCTAATTCAAATGCGTGTTTGCCAAAATATGGCTTGTATTGGTAAGTACTTCAAGTTTAGTCAAAGTGTAACTTGGTAGTAAACAGACTCTGAGAAATTGTGTTGGTCTAGTGAGGTAACCATGGTAACAGTGCACTTTTCATTCTGATCATCCAAAAGAAACACTGAAAAAGCTTAAAAACTATCGTGCTGTCTATATATTTATTGGAATTTGTAGAATGTATGGAATTTCCCAGCATTATTGAACACTACATAAGTAAGCTTATTTGTCACTTAAGCATAGAAAAGCAACTTTAGAGGAAATGGTTTACTAACGGGAGGCTAAACATCTAACTTTTCATCCTGCATTCAATGGGCAATTCTTATTTTCAGTTTTATCTGTTCGTTTGTGATTAGCTTCATGTGGTGTTTTATATTAGGTTTATATGAGTGCAACGGTAAATAGTGCATTTCGGAAGTTCCATCTCATTAAGACAGGAATGAAAATTATGTGTTTAAGTAGAATGTTCTATGGAGCGCCTCTCACCTCTGCTCTACATCCCACAAACCCACCCCCTGCAGAGGTCCCATTAAACACAGGCCTGGCCCATTCCCCCTTCAAATACAGATAACCCACTTCATATGAAGTGAGTAGGTATGGAAAACGGAAAGAAGGAATGCACTTGGCACCCCATTTTCCAGGCACCCCAGGGTCTTTAACATGTATTAACCCAGACCAGGTGCTGATCATCTGTCTGTCCACTCGGCAATCCGGACGAAGAACAATGGAGAGACACTTTCCTTTTACTACCTTCACTTCCTGTGGAACAAACAGTCAAGCTCCAGAAGACGTCAGCTTTAATTGTATGCAGGTTTTATTGAATGACAACATTTATCCATTTCACACACAAATAAAATAGATCCCATTTACAAATATATAATTGCATTAAAAGTTATCCTATACCACAGCTTGAGATATCCTCGACATAAATGAATAATAGATATAATGCTACCTTCAATGCCCTTATTTTTTTCCCTGTACAAAAATAGCTCTATCTCTGTAAGTAGTATAAAGTAATATAAAACAATTAAATAGTAATATCTTTGACCATTTTTTTTTCAAATATACATATACTTGCAATAAAAATGAAATAGATTGCACATATCTCTATACAAATAATAACAACAACAATGTTCAAGTAAGTTAGAATACAATCCTTGTGGACTGGCACATTAATCAAATGCATTCATCCTGCTTACAGTGTCCATAAAATGTGATTCCAAATCAGAAACACCTTCTTTGGCATTTTAAAAGTCTCTCTGTGTATTCCTTTCCAGATTCACGAATCTTTCCCCATTGAATCGACTTGAAGTCCATAGACTTTCTGAACAGACACAGCTAAACTAGGGACCGTAATCCCACCGACTGGTTCACCAGGAGGGCAGTCCATTTGTCCCAGGAGAGGTGGTTCTGCTTTTCCCTGCTTTTCCCTGAGGCCAGTCCACTTCAGTGCAATGATATCCAAGGCACACTCATTCAGTTTCCCCATCTGCGTCCCCACTCTGTTGTTTCTGCGCTTCTCTTTGCTGATTTCTCTTCTGAGGAGAGCCTTCAGAAGGCCAGCCTCTGTGCTTGGAAAAGAATGCGCTGGAGAACTCTTGGCAGGAGTCTGAGGCATTTCTTGAATTTCATAGTTGGCCAGCGAGCCTCTGTCGCCGCGTCCCCGTGCGCTCCCACCCCATGCGCTCACGTCCGCCTGAGCAGCGCTTCCAGCTTGTGCAGCCGCGATTGAGAGTTTGAGCTGCTCCACGCCGTCCGCAGCCTGCTGCCCTCCTGTCGCAGCATCATTACTTTCTCTGGAACAGACCTTCTCCGCCGGCCGTACCCGAAGGGATTGATCTTGTCAGCGGGTGCGTTCCCGATCTTCAGCTTGTTGTTGAGGTCATGGAGACGGTGGGCCAGCACATGCACCGTGCAGGTGCCAAGCGAGCAGCCTGATCTCCTGGACCGGTTGACGGAGTTCTTGGAGCGTTTTGTCCTAATGCTGATGTCAGTGCTGGAAAGGCAGACAAGAGAAGCGGACATTAATGCCTGCCCGGAGTTCCTGAGCAATTGCTTTTGGCTTGCAGCCTTAGTTTAACGTTCCTGGGCTGACAAGTTTGTACTTCATCATGTGAAACCACACTTAACTTGGAGAAAACAATGACAAAATTTACAGCTGGTAATGCTTGCTAATTCTTACCTGGAATGTGGCCTTAAGCTGTCTCTGACATCGTCCGGTCTGACAAACTGGCTGTTGTCTAAAGTCCTCAGTGCAGCAAGGCTGAAATCCCTCTTAGATCTCTGCAGCCGGACACTAAGTATCAAGAAGAGAAAACCAGTCGGTTAGAAACTTTCCAATCATTTTCAAACATCACTAAAAGCCTAAAATCCAATCAAGACACCAGCTTACCTTCTTTTCAGGTCATGTTTTGCACTGTCCACACCGGGAGCGACGGTGGCCAGCAGGCAGCAGCAGAAGATTGACTGCAGTATCAGTTGCATCGTGAAGGAAATCTTGAAGGAAAAAGCAAATGAATCATCTGTTAGATATCCACATTGAAAGAAAGCAGCTGAAACCTCCAATCACCTGCATGCAACTCCCCTACTCTGTGCCAACCATGCTTTGCTCACGCTTGCACAAGAGTCCAAAATCCAAGCTATTTACACTCATCATGCATTTATTTACAATGTCAAGCCGAGGTCGCATTTTCTATGAATAAGTAAACTTGCAACTATGCTTCAGGGCTATGGTAAGCAGTAAAAGTGACAGGGATGTATAAAACTGTGGATTTTTTTGCAAAACAGAGTGCCCTTAACTCCATCAGTACCTAATTTAAAAAGTCACTCAAATTCCCTTCAAATCAGATAGAGGCAAGTTCCCTGGCTTATAGATGCAAAACTAGGACTCCGTATTTTTATATAACTACAGATAACCTGTGCATATAAGCCTTGACACTAAAAGAAAAGACACTGAGCAGCTAACAGAAACACATAAGCTTCCTTTAAAATGCATACCTGTGTTGAAGTACTCTTGGGTTGGCTTCAGAAGTCTGTGTAGAAAGTAATCCAGAGACGTTTGCTCTTAGTGCTGTGGCAGCGGTGATACTCTGCTTATAGTCTGACTCTCCACAGCAGGCGTGAGTGCATTTATACTGCTGGGAGAATGGGAGGGGCAAGTAACACGCTCTTCATTTCTGTAGATCAGGGTGGCCGCCTCAATTAGAGAATGAAAGAGAATAAGAAAACGAAACTGGGGAAATTGATGGGTTATTGCTTAAATAACTTATTGGATTGGTATCAGAGTTTCTGGGAATAATAAGCAACTGCCAATCTGGGGAATTCTTTGAAAAATCCCAACGTTACATTGTATAGTTTTTTTCCAATACATAGTTCACGATTTTATAATCTGGTTGTTGGCTGGGAGTAAAAATGTTATCTGTGTGTCAGACAAAGACAAAACTTTAGCGTCTTAAAATGAACCTTCTGCATAAAAATAATGGCCAATGCAATTATTTGGAGTTACATAATAATGTTTAATATAATATAGAATTTTTAACAGTCCAAAAAGATCAAATAAAACTAGTATGAGAGATTTTCTATCGATATTGAAAGAAAATATAATTACTATAACAATGTTAGAAATAAGCTTAAATTGTTTAAACGGATATTAATAGTGATTATTTTTTTAATTAACAGTTGATCTATGACTGATCTATGATCTATAAAGTACCTACACCTGTCAGATTTTCTATGTAAGAGGTAAGACTCTCTATTTCTGGATGTGTATACAAAGATAACGATACATTTATATTTTTGGGAAGAATGCCTACTGACCTTCACCTGGTTTGTAAATGTTTTCCCCCTCACTAATTAAAATAAAATTCTTCTTATAAAAATAATTACTAAAATGAAATTGTATAATTGTTCATAGAACAGCCAAAATCACAAAAATGTAATTAACTCATGTTAATTACTGTGCAACCCTGGTTTATCCTTATATGGGAAGTCAAAGATTGCACAACATTCACTCACCGACACCATGCAGTTGTTTGCCTCTCAGCCCATATATGGTAAATAATATTTGCTAAATCAATAACTTCACAGCCATCACAAGGATTGTTGATATTTGATGCAGTATGATGAGTGAACCCACAAATGCAGGTGGGAAACAGGTCTACCTGTGTGTTACATGCTTAAGAATGCTACAGTTACAGTGAGTCACTGAACACCTTGATGTGATGATGACTTTTTATCTCTATATTGGCAATTTCATACTGATGTTGGTTTAAAGTGATCATGTGTAAGCTATGGTAAGACATTTGAAAACAGACATTCATTTAAGTTGAATTGGCTTTAGGCACTCATTTTTAATGTGAATAACGAATATCAAGTTTATTTTTTTCAGTGACGAATTGGTGGTTAATTACAAAAACACACACTCAATTAACATTTGATTGATATTTGTGAGGGTCTGATGCAGAACAAATATTGGGTTTTAACTTTTCTAGTGGATTATACACTTTTTTTCACTGCTCTGAGCTACATATAAGCTGCAATGAGCTTACACATGAGTTACCCTTTTAATGATAGCTGGTATGACTTGTTTACTAAGTTAACTGGATGATGGTCATTAGCTGGTCCAAAGGATCTAGATATAGGCTCTCCCACTTGAGGAGAAAAACTGTAGAGGCTAACTATGTTTATTTTGATCCCATGTTGTATAAAAATATTATTTAGAAACTTTTGCATTTAAAAAACACCGTGTAATTCAAATTCTGAGGGCATGACGCTTATATGCGCTCGCGAATCTATTAATTCGATCGTCATACCAACAAACTACATAAATAAACGGTTATTCATTTTGCAAAATTATAACACTACATGGCATTATTCACGTCAAAGAAAATCCTTTCACTGATGGTGTACTGTCACTGAATGCAGGACCCACGCCCATGAACAGACACCCGCGAGTCCGCGCAGGCGCACTGGCTCCCTCTGTGTCAAACATGGCTGTGCTTTTGAAGAAAGAAAAATGCTGAATTGTGTTGCAGAATTTCGCCAAAAGAGGAAACCATGGCTAGGCTGGCTGATTATTTCATAGTGGTGGAATACGACCAAGACAAGGGTGGTAAGTTGCTGTGTTTGCGAGGGAAGGAATGTTGTGATTTATTTAGGCCGTTAGCAACAACTACTAACTGTTACTCCAATACTGCTGGTGCGGTGCTTCAAGAGATTAAAAGATGAATTTCACTTTCCTTCGCGTGTTATTATCGTTATCAAGATGAAGTATGTGTCGGTTTTAGCAGGGAACAACTCTGGTTGTTGCTGTTTGTGTTTATGAATTAAGCAGCTAGTGCGTGTTTGTCTAAATGGGAGATTTAAAGAAAGCTGGCAAGGATGGTGTGGTGCTATTGTTTAGTGGGCATGCACAACACTGACACTGTTTTCGTGATAACACGCCCTACAATGTGTTTTATTTGCCGTATGAGTGTTTTACCACCATTGACTGAGTAAATCTCAGCACACACCTACTGTATTTGTCGCGTGTACATGTAAACAGCGCGGTGACTCACGCGCTTGCTTGTTACAATTTGTTGTCAAGCCACGCGCATCGATCTCTAAATGGCGATTTAAGCGCACTACGCTACATTGATTTCCACTTTTAGCCGTGAGGTTTGGGTCAATAGAGAGCGATCCGGTGCTCTCTGTATGTGTGTGCGCTTTCATACGGATCTGCCGGCGAGCTCTTCCTGTGTTGTGGTAAGCGGATGCAGAGGAAACAGGACTTTACGTGCCTTGAACTGTTTGGAGTGTACAGGTGCTCTCATTTACAGCACACGAGCGTGTTTGCATGCGCAAATAGTCAGGTCATCTGAAAAGCGCACGTCTAACTTACTCTCTAAACGACGCTGTGAAGTCACGTTCACTATCTCTTATTACACTCATTTACTCTTTACCTGTCAAAAGAAAATTTATTTGCACGTCTTTTATAGTCAAAAAATAAATCTATCTATCTATATATATATATATATATATATATATATATATATATATATATATATATATATCTATCTATATATATATATATATATATATATATATATATATATATATATATATATATATATATATATATATACACACACACACATAAACCTACTTGGGGGAAATTTGATATATGTCAGTGTCTATGGTATCTGAACTGTCAACATGATCAAAACCGGTTTTACTTATTCTACTACATGCCTTCTGCCCTCTAATTGGTTCATAGCTTTTGGCAGGTAAAAATAACTTTCTAAAACGTCCGCCTTCAGGTCATGGTAGACTTGTCTTTTTGCTGTGAAATATGTAATGATTTTAAAAGTGCCCCTATTATGCCCCTATTTTAAAGGTAGCTAATATTGCTTAATGGGTCTCTTAAAACAGGTTTACATGTATGCAAGGTCAAAAAATACTTTAGTTTTCTCCAGAAATAGATTTAATTTGACCCTATTTCTAAATGATTCGTAAACGACTCGTGTGAAGCAGTTCGAAGAATCAGTCTGTCTAAACCCCGCCTCTCCGGGAGCCCTCACTGCTGTGATTGGTCAGATG
>JAUCMU010000125.1:28994062-29009916 GCA_032275025.1 Enteromius treurensis
ACTGCTTACCAATGACTACTAATGCTTAACTAATGATTCATAGTGTGCAGTTATTATAAAGTGTTACAATTTTTATTTAATAAGAATCGATTCAGGCACCGGAACCGTTTTAAAAGTATCGATTTGGCACTGGTATCGAAAAAACTTAACGATACCCAACCCTACAAAGAGTGTAACTGGGTTGAAAACATGATATGTACACCGAAAAGTGTTTGTTTTTGAATAGTGCAGATTTCGTTATATACTGTGATATCAAGGTACATTTGAATTTATGACAAAAAAATCTAACCGACCGGCTTTATTTAGGGCTGGGAAATATATCGCACAATATATTCACGTGCGTCTCGTCAGAATGAATGAATCACCCAGGGGATTCACCCCAGGAGGCACATTTTGGGAACTTGGGTCAATGTGTTGCCCACAAGACTAACAGCAACAAAACAATTGACACAATTTTTGTCAAAATTCAGTGGCTTTATAGATACACTTAAATATTAATTTAATTCTATTACCGTTTACAACAGCTATAGTCCTTTATTCTGCTCTGATCTGATTGGCTGGAGTGTGGAATGTCAGAGTGGGGTTTCTCTCGCTAGTGGACAGGAAATGGTAACCCAGCGTGATTACAGAACGCTTTGAGCGGGGAAAACATTGTCATGTTTAATTTGAAGAATTTTGTAAGTACACGCCGTGCTTTAGTTGTACTGTTGCAGGAATGTGATAAAGTGCACCTGAATCACAGACGGGATGATATTCAGTACAAAAGCACTCTTACTCGTGCAATATATCATACTCATTACAAACACGGATTCCATTTAGGAAAGCGTCTGTTTTCATTCTCCTTGGTTCGTGCTTCTGTGAATTATGGACAGAAAGGTGTTACACAATTATTTTGTGTTTTGACTGTGATCATGGTAATTTTTGTTTATAAGGTCTTTGGAATGTGATGGTTAAATGTCAAAAATCTTTGTTGCAACATGAATTTACTCTTAGAGCCTCAACCAGAGGAAAGTTGACATGCTTGTGTCAGATAGCTAAGGAACGACTGGCATTGTTTCATGGTATTCCTCTTTGATCTCCGTGGGCTGCAGATTACGTGGAGTTATTTACTGTCATCCCTATCAAAAAGTTGCATTAATAAACCAGCCAAAATCATAACTTTAGTAGGTTGACTCACAGATGTTCTTCTTACACAAGCATGCACTTACTCAGAGTCTGCAGCTATATTAGTCACATTATAAGGGCTGAAGAGAGTCCCGTACATTCCTCCTGTGCCTCGAGTTCAATGCTGAATGTCAGGGTCACTCGATTGCAGTGTGTGCGTGCATAAAATGCATCTTGAAAATAAAACTATGTCAGAAATGCATTGATTTAGAACATCACGATATTGCTTTTGTTTGGCTCTTTACCTCTTTTTAAGGTACCCGGGTCCTCATGATCCAGACTTTCAAAGCGTTAGCTCTTATAAGTCCATTGCATGCGCACAGTCCACTGCCACCACAGCTGCATTTTCTTATGGGATCAAGAAAAAGATTCTCTGTAATAGGTCGGTTTGATTGATTTCTGAAGGCACCATGATTTTATTGTGTGTTTTTAAAATGTCAAATCAGATTGGGTGTCCTGGTCTTTCACGTGGGATGCTTTAGATGAGACCTTTGAGCTGCCAAACGAGCTCAGTTTATGATTGTATATGTGCCAGTGCTGCTGATGGCGTGTTGTCAGGTGCATCCCAGAAAGCTTCCATGTCGGAGATGACCTTTGATGGTCATTCAATTGGAATAAATCGCAGATGATGTATTGCGGTAGTCATATGGAGCCTTTTGTTCGTTCATTTTCTTTTTGCTTTGTTCTTGAAGCAACGAGGGCTTAAAATAAGCATTAGAAACATTTCCAGACCCTTGGTTCCAGATATCTATGATGAGATTTAGAGTTAGGGGGATTATGTTAAATATGTCGGATTTATCCAGTATTAGTTTTGCTAATATCACACTGCTTTTAATACGCATTTTATTTAGACACTAAGTTTCCTAAAGTCTGTGCCTGAGGGTGGTTTTCTGCCTGTTTCTCATGTCACGACTTGCGAATATGAAAGCGCTAAGTAAGCTATATTTAGAAGTGCCTCTGTTTTATGTTTCATTAGCAAAACATAACAATTGAGACAAGAAGGCTGATTCAGCCAAAAGAATTAGTTCAAAACAATCATTTGTTTCCATAAATAAAAAAATGTTCATGAAAGTCCCCAAACTGCAAAATATTATATATATATATATATATATATATATATATATTTTTTTTTTTTATAAACATGCAATGTTTGCTTCTCAAGACATGAATAATTAAACTTTTTGATTACTTGTAGATTAGTGTGATACTTTTATTAGCTTTTTGGACCCATTCACTGTAGATGATCCATTTGCGAGCAAGTCAATACAATCAATACAATACATTAACGCCAAATTATACATTCATTTGAAATCATATTAACATGTTTACATAATGTTTGCTTTACTACTTTTTCACAACAAAGTAACCAAAAATATATCAATGGATATAGTTAAAAATGCCAAAAGGCTGAAACATTTCAGATATGCACTCCCAAAACCTAGCGTGTTTTCAGAGGATGTATTTTAGTTAGACTCATGATCTGACTCACGCTCACTTTTTCAAGTGGCTGATAAACATTGACGTTAGTCAGAATGCTCGAACATCTCCCGGCTGTGCATGGGTTTCTTCTTCTGATAGCATTACCCTTTTACCTGTTTGTCATTGTCACCACGATCACTTGCCTCTAACCTCTGTCTCTAAAGATATTTGCTTTTGGAGATATCTTCATTCTTTGGCATGCATGGAGGCTTTTGCATTATGGCCAGAATGATGGACTGAAATGTTCCTGTTAAACTAACAACAAGGCCCATTCATCTAACCTCCCACGAAAGCACGAGCCACTTGGCAGTGCTGACTGCATGAGCATTGCCTTCCCCAGCATGCTGGGACTGAGGCGGACGTAGACCCTTGGCACCTCGTGAAGCCAGTTGGCCTTATTGCTGCTGGCTGCAATGCGTATTTAATGTCTCCAGCAAATAAACCCAGAATCCTCTGCTTTATTTCTACTGACTGCATCAATGGATTATGTCTGTAATCTTGTAAGCCTGAAGAAAAACATACTTCCTCTACTCCTCCGTGTAGAAGAGAGGGTGGGAGAATTTTTGATTTTTTTTTAGTATATTGATCTGATTATAGATTATTTTAGGTAATAGCCTGATTTTATATATTTAAACACACACACACACACACACACACACACACAGAGGAAGAAATAGAGAATTAAAACTATGGCCATAAACAGAAGATCTTAATTTTGGTGTGTCTACTTTATTTTGAGAGAGCTATGTACTGATGAAATAAAAAAAATTCCTCATCGGAGCCCAACATCCTATAATGAAGGAATGTGACCTCCCACTATGGGGGGGGGATCGTAACCATTTGTGTCATCTATCTCATCTGTTGCTCTGACTTTTTGAACTTCTCTTCCCTTTCCTTGAATCCCCGTTGTAATCTGGAATGTGCTTCGCACTTCCGGGAAGGACGTATAAAGTATTCAGAAAATGTGTAAATAGCTACAGTCTGCTCTGTTGTCTGTCTAACAGAGGCATGTTTGGAGCATTAATAGTGTGTATTGTGTATAACTGCATCTCTCAGTGCTTTATTAATGGGACACTAAATATGACCCTTTTTTTTGACAAGGATTTAAAAATGCTCATGGTTTTTCATCTAATTGGAATAAATAGTAACTAGCATCAAGCTTTTAAAAAGACGCAGAAGTATCACAGGGGTTTGGCAAAAAACTAACCGAAATGTAATGCACTCAATATATATTTTAATGAAAATCCTTACAGTGCAGTTGGTTTTTTGAATAGTTTCGCAGACACTATTGTTGCCGCAGTTGACCAAGAAAAGCACATAAGTTAAATTAAGATTAAAGAGTAAAACGCAACGTGAAATACAGCCGAGGTCCTTCCTTCTCTTAGGTGAATATATCACCGGTCCAGAGATATTTAAAGGGGTAGTTCACCCAAAATAAAAATGAATTACTCGCTTCCATGTACTTCCAAACCCATAAGACCTCAGTTCATCTTCAAAACACAAATTAAGATATTTTTGATGATGTCAGAGAGCCATCTGTCCCCATGACCCCAGGTCGAGAGACGTGTTAAAAACATCGGTAAAACAGTTCAACCTCACCTTTGTGATGCTGCGAGAATACTTTACTTTTTTGCGCAACTAAAACAAAAATGACATAATTTACTCATCTCCCGTGACTTTTTAACGCACTGCATACGCAAGCTTTTGATGTATTTGACGTAATCAGCCTTGTTTACATCCGGGTGAAAGCACGCACATGAGCGTAATCTACGGTTGTTTGTGCCTAAAAGAAAGCGTATGCTTATCCAGTAATGTTCTCTATAATGGCGAAAGACATTAGTCATAGGAGAAGAATGGTTGAATAAATGATGTTACTTTTCTTTTGTCCTGTCGTCGTAAAACTGCAGTAGATCCACTGATGTCACATGAACTGTTTTACCTGTTTTTATAGCACCTGGGATCATTTCAGTTGTATTGCTGTCTATGGAGGGACAGATGGCTCTCTAATATCATCAAAAATATCTTAATTTGTGTTTTGAAGATGAACAAAGGTCTTAAGGGTTTGGAACGACACAAGGGTGAGTAATTAATGACAGAATTTTCTTTTTTGGGTGAACTAACCCTGTAACTCTGTAATAAAAGTACTTTTTTCTGAATTTCTAGGGCTTTTATTTAATGTTGCATTTATATAAATCTTAATACTTGTTTGTTTTTCCTGGGTAGGTTGGATTGAACTGTGCTGTTAATAGAGTCTCATTAACATGCAGTCATACACTGCAACCAACAGCCAAGGTCAGGATGTTTTTTAAATAATACTTTAAATGTAATTTGTATTATTCATTTATTTATTGTTATAAACTCAATCCACAATCAATTATGAGCAGGACATTTCAAAAAAAAAAAAAAGCAAAAAAAAAAAAAAACTTTATTCGACCCTAAAAGGAAAGAATGGCATACAGCATTAGAACATCTCCATGATGAGTAAATCATGTTTTCGTTTTCATTTTTGGGTCACTATCCTTTAGGATTTGTAGTGATTAATGATTTCACCTAGTCAGTTTGCTTTACTGGTTTCCGGTTGTGTCACCAGGGGCAAATGCATGAATGGCTAAAGCTCACGTCTCACAGTATTTTGTTTTAGTCAGTGTTTGTAAAACAAAGACGGGAAAATAGAAAACAAAACATTCCGAATCCCAGCATGCATCCAGATTTTTTTTGGGGGGGGGGGGGGGGAGAGAATGATGTGTTTGTCCGGACGATCTTTTTCATGACTTCTTGAAACATCTTGTGGGCTGCTTGGAAGTCATTGAAAACGCATCACTAAGAGCTAGTCAAAGTGGGTTCGCCTCTACCCAGATTTTTTCATTTGGGTCTTTGTTTAGTAAGAAGCTGAGAGCCAGGAAGAAAATTAGTAGTATTTTTTTAAAGACAATTCGTGAGATTGTCAGAATATTTGAGTGCTGATATAATGGAAACATTTAGACTTGTTTTGACTAATAAATATGAAAAGGAAATGTATGACAGTGTACAGTGCACACAGGACCTCTGTGAGCTACGTGGCCCCCTGAATTGATTAGTATCTGCAGTTCCTGGCAGAGGGCAGGCAAAGCATAATGAAACAAAGGACCAGGGAGCTGAGCCATACTCCGAGAGCTTTGTTATTTCCTGCTGTCTCTGTTCATCTCAGCTACCAAAGGAAAACCTGTTAACAAAGGACCCACAACCAGTCCCACAAATTCAAAACCGCCAACGAGATCTCGGCATTTAACAAGATAAAGATGCACACAAACAAAAAAGTACTTTGGCTTCCGGCTCGAGTGCTCTGGATTGTCTGGCGAGCCCGTAATGTCTCATTCTCACTGGGGGACCAACTTGGTTAACATCATTCAGACAGAACAGGGAAAAATTGCTGACTTCAACCCAGACAATTCCTGGTTATTCAAGTTTCTGGCTGAGGGCAGGTAATTAAAGGTCTGAGCTGGATATAAAGGTTACACATCCCAGGTATGGACCACATGTGGATTGGTGGGAAATCACAAGGGGTTGGAGGGTCTTACCCTGCAAATTAAATCCCTCTAAATGAAGTCAAAATTCTTATACTAGATCTGTTTAATTATAGGTATGTAAGGAACGTTTCAACAACATTGTCAAAAGTTTTGGTAGCCATAAATGTTTACATCAGCCGCTTAGTCAGACTTAGTTATTTTTGCTTGACGCAGAATGGATTCTTGTCAACAGGATTCACCTAAAGAACTTAGGTGCAATATTGGTGCAATTCTTAGAGAAAGATATATTGCAAGTACATAGTAAACACTTTAGTCCATCAATCCATCCATTATCCAAACCACCAAAATCTTGGATCATTGGCAAGGAAACTCTCTGGTTGACCATCCTGTCTACTTGTAGGTACTTTGGGTTGTGTGGCAATTGGTCTTTTTACTACGACATGTGAGGAGGATAACTACCACGATCTATATTTGTCATTAGCAAATGCTAAACTCCCAGCTGCTCTAATGGGACTCTCTTTTAGTGTGATTTGGGAACCTTGTGTGGCTTTAGATAAAAAGCATCCGTTAAAACCAAGTAAATCAGGTAACCATGACATACTGTATATGCACACTTCTGTTGAAGAATGTTGGCTCCCTTAACTCTGTAAATGTATTCCCTTTGAGAGTTGATCTCTCTGCACTAAAGTGCCTTCGTGAACAGTATTGACATGTGGTTCAGTGGCCACTAATTATGTTGGCCCACTTACTGCTGGGTGCGCCACATCCTCTCCTCCGTTATCCATATGTTTGACTAAATGCGTGATAATAAATAAAACACAAACAAAACAATTAAGTTAAACAACAAATCAAACAAAACAAAAGAAAAACTTGTCAATACCTGGGGCCTGTTCCATAAAACAAGTTTACTAAAAAAGCCAGGCTTATTTCAGATAGTCCGACTTATTTTAAACCAAATGAACTGGCAATAAGTCAGACTAACTGAAATAAGCCTGGCTTATACTCTAATCTTGTTTTATGGAACAGGCCCCTGCACTATGAGAAAACAAAACAACAGAAGAAAACAGAACAAAACTATTCTCTGTACAAAACAAAAAAACTAAACAGAGCTGAAACCGAATGTGAAGTCAGCCAAACAAAATACCACAAAACAAAACCAAACATTACAAAATTAAAAAACGAAACTGACCCAAACAAAATAAAAACCAAGATAGCAGGCAGATGTATAATGCAAATAAAACAAACAAAAACAATTAAGCCAAACAACAGAACAAATAAAATCAAACACCGAACAAAACTAAAATAAATAACGGAACTGATTCAAACAAAGTGAAATTTAAAAGTTGGTAATCAGATGTCTGTCTAAACCTGCACTACTAGTGCCACGTAACACAGCTTTGCACTGCAGTGCAATGTCAATGTATTCTTGTGCAACCAGTTGCTTCTTGAAAAATCCTTGTCATCAGAATCAGTGTGACACCTATAGTAAGTCTAAGTCCATAAGTCCTGTGCAATGAACAACCATTGTGTCGAGAATAAAGGAAACCCTCCCTTCATTAAAAAAGCAGGACCATTTTCTCCTTCCTGCTCTTGGAGTGAAGAGTGGCTGACTCACGTGACTCCAAACCTGCAGCATGGAGCTGTTGTTTAGTCAGCTGAAAAACATAAACAGAAGACGAATAGCTGATTGGAAGGAGGAAAATGTGGGTGGTGACGGATTCTCTGTAAACCACAGGAAACACCTGTGCCCACTTCACTATCGCTGCACTCACAGGCAGGGGTCTGCAGTGTGACGTAGACCTGTATTGTGCCTCAGTCCAGCCCTGGGACAAAGGTGTTTACACTTGGTTAGTCAAAGCACTGCTGCTGTTTGTTGTTTAGCTTCTGAAGTTCACCAGTGTTACATGATGTTATTGTTGATGTTGGTTGTTTGCATATAATAATGGTAATTCAGGGCTCGAAATTGCAACCATTTTGGTCGCATATGCTCCCAAAATATCATCTATGCGACCTCAAAATATGCTTGGGAGCATTGGTGCGAGTGCATGTAACTGTTGCCGTCAATAGCTGTCAGTCACACAGTGAAGAAGAGGGACAATGAAAAGAACACTGACTGATTTCTTTTGCAAACCACCTAAAGTTACAAATAACGGCGCTGGTGATAGTGATCATGTGGTCAATGTTGATTCACCACCCGAAAAGCAGGCGTACAGTTTTCGGAAAGAATGGTTGAAAGACTTTGAGTGGCTCTGCTATGAAAATGGCTCTATGACCTGCATTCACTGTAACGCTGGTTTCACACTTCACTCGTCAGCAGCGCGTATTGTTTTCGGCGCCCATGTTAACGGATGGAAGCTTTACAGCACGCAGGGGCGGCAGTGCTGCAATAGTTTCGGCGGCGAGTCTATTTTTGCTTCGCCGCTTACTCTGAATTAAAGTGACAGTGCGTTGTTCTTGATCAAAACTGACCCGATTAACATGAAAAGTAACACATTTGACCATAAAGTCGTGTAACTGATGTGTTTTGGGTTTCACACTCACCATAAAAAAAAAAATAAACGCACAAAAACACATGAGTTTTTGCCCAAACACTTATAGCCTACTACAGTACAAGCCGCGGTTCAGCTGTGCGCGACAAACGCTGCCAGTGTGAAAACACAATCAACATACGCCCCGCTTACGCCCTGCTGACGCTTGCAATGTGAAACCGGCGTAAAACCTGTGGGACGGAGTTTGCAGGTAACACATCGTTCCTCAGCTTGGTCAAACACGGTGAGAGTGCAAGAAATGCAGGGACAAGTGTGTGGCAAAAAGTTCAGTATCGTCAGGTTCGATTGTTAAGGCTTTTAATCGTATACCGCATACGCTATCGCCAAAGAAGAGCTCGCCTTTACTAAATTTGTTTTCAAATTACAGAAATCCGTAAATATACATTTTGTAGTTGTGGTGCTCATTAATATTTGGTGGGTGCTCCTAAAGTTTTGCTGGTGCTCCTAGCTTTTTGAAGTTGGGAGCACCAGTGCTACCAAATAAAAATGAATGAGTCAAGTGGTTTGAGTCATACCAGATTTCAAGGAGACTCTGTGCCGTAAAAAGAGGTGTTATTTTATCGCTGAATTATTGGTTTGATATGATTGGCTTGGATTTTGACTGTATAACATCGTTAAATATGTGATCAAATTTTTTGTTGCGCATGTGAGGACAAAGAAGTTTTCCAAATAGATTTTGCTTATGTTCTGGTTGGTCACAAAAATTCAGTGTTGCCCAGCATTCTCAAACACCATACCAACATGTTATAAACCCTTAGCAATATACTAAAAAACACTTCTAACACTCAGAACAATTACACAAAAAAACTATTAGAATACCATAGCAACCAAGTCAAGTCAAGAGGGACCACAGTGCTACATAAATAAACATGTCATTTACACAACTTTTGTCTGTCATGAAAAATTTTTTTTGATTTTCTGTTTTCACAAAAAGATTTTTGACTTTGTGTGCAAGCACCCTTAAAGTACCATAGTACCCATTTAGCACATGCTAAAAAAAAAACCATGGCAACATGCTACCTCTCAGAACACCATAGCAACAAACTAAAAAAAAACACCCAGAACACCCTAGCAACCTCATAGGATATGCTAAAAACACTCAGAATAAACATAGAAAACACTTAGTGCATGTAATAAAAACACTCAGAACAACATGGCAACCACAGAGCGACATGCTTAAGACACTGAACACCATGGTAACCACATAGCAACATCCTAAAAACAATGAGAACGCCATAACTACCTCGTAACAACATGATAAAAACACCAGTAGCACCACAGGAACCACTTAGCAACATGCTAAAAACACCCAGAACACCATAGCAACCACTTAGTACACTTTAGAAACACTCAGAACACCATGGCAACCACATAACAACATGCTAAAAACAATGAGAACACCATTGCTGCATCGGAAATTGCTTACTTCCCAACTATATAGTCGCGAAAATTCAGTAGGCGAGAAGTACCCGGATGACCTACTGCTTCCAGCCGAATTCTATAGTAGGCATATCACGGACACTTTCCTATACCATGAGGCTCTGGGAGAGGAGGCGTCATATTTGAAAAATGGCGGAAAGTTGAGACGTGGCTCATTTCAAGTGTACGTACCTCAGGAATAAAGCGTTGTTTATTGTGATTAAATTACACTTGTTTAACACAATCTAAATAAACGGATGACTTATTGAAAGTTTAAATGCATGACACGTGACAGCATCAATATGGCGGATGTAGTACATCCGAGTTCTATTCGTACTACCCCCATTCATACTATATAGAATGTACTGTTTTAACGGTCAGGTAGTACGTTCAGTTTTAACTGTAGTACCTACTTAAGCAGTATGCAATTTCGGACGCAGCGACTGAGATATTCTACAGTCTGGTGGCCCTTCATTAGAAGCCAAAGACCCCTACATTATTGCTTATTTTGTCAACTTACGATAACATTACAAAATAACTATTTGGTAGTTCCCGAAGTAATTGTGGCACTACCCACTTTTTGATGTTCGCAGGAACTAGGAATGAATTTTATTTCCAGGAAGTCTGTTAGGAGGAACTAATTTAGCCCTACTTCAGAGTAGGGTCTAAAAAAGTACCATGGACTATAGGTGACATAACTGTAAGCTGATTGGCTACATGCAGGGCTTGACATTAACACCCACCAACCCACCAAATGCAGGTGTATTTCAGCTGTGGGGGCTAACACAATCACTCCCACTAGCCACTCTTGAATTTTATATGCAGTAATAGAACCTGCCATTGCTTGTCTGAGACAAGTACATTTCTTTAAGGGGCAAGTGAAAGAAGAGAATTTTACTTGAGCAACAGGACAACTAATCTGATAAAACATCTAACTGCACTGACATTTCTGTGAGAATGGTTTTTATTTTATTACATTCAGTGCATGCAAATTTGACATTATATTCAAGAGTTATTGAATATGAATTTATTGAAAGGATATGTTGTAGACTGTTTTGAAAATAGTTTCAAGCAAAGTGCACAGCAGAACAGTCACGCATATGCAACTATGCAAAACACAGAGCAGCTGTGTTTTGTTAAAGAGCCCCTATTATCTTTCACGCAGTGTGTCATCTGCAAAGTTGTGACGCCGACAGTGCACGATAAATTAGGTTTTTGTCTATCAAAAAAATGAGTCGTCAGCAATTCAAATCTTTTTCTGTTACGGCCACACGTCACAAAGTAATATGTTTGCATAATGTCCGCCCACGTTCTACGTCGCGAACAACTTGTTATGGCAATGGGCGTTTCGTTTTCCTACACACGCTGCAGCGGTAAACCAATCGTAAGGACTGTGCCATCTGACCAATCACAGCAGTGAGGGCTCATGAAAAGGAGGGGTTTAGACAGACTGATTCTTCAAACTGCTTCACACGAGTTGTTTACGCATCATTTAGAAATGGGGTAAAATTAAATCTATTTCTGGAGAAAGCTTAAGCATTTTTTGACCTAGCACAAATGTAAACCTGTTTAATATTAGCAACATTTAAAAAGGCATAATAGGGGCACTTTAATAAATGATTTGCATTTCTGAATGTGGAATCATTTGAGTCAATAATTCAGTTGTCCATTCATAAGAACAGGCAATTGAATCTGAATTAATCATTTGAAGGATTTCATTAATTAAAATGAGCCATTGAAGATGCTGCCTACTGGTGGTTTGGTTTCATAGTAGCCTATCTTTCTCCCAACATTTCATATTTATAATATAAAAGATCGATTTTGCTGATACTGATTTCATGAGATAGCTAACAGCCCTATATTATCCTAATTATCAATAAAGAATTTGTTATGAAAGATTATGCATGCCTTTAAATAGGTCAAATGACTTGGAAACATTTGTGTGCACTGTGCAGTATTAGGTCAAATAAAATGTAATTTCTCAACAAGTAAATTGTGGCCAGTGAAAATGCTGAGAGGCTAGTAAATTTGGAAAACCACTAGCCACAGTGGCTGGCTTTTATAAATGGCATTTACATGTAAACTTCATCTACAGCGTTCTTCCTTGTTTCCCTTGCAAACGACGTCGTTTTCGACTGGCTTATGTCAGTTAGTACCTACTGTTGGTGCGAATGCAACTCTTCAAATGGTACTGGGAAAAAGTGCGCGCAAAATCGTCCTAGTACTTTTGTACTGTGCTGTGCTGGATCTAAAGTGGTGGGAAAGGCCTTCTTGTGAAGGGAGGTCTGAAAAGTTGATCTAAACAGGAAAATGTTAAATGTTACATGAAATTTTTTTTATCATTTACTTACACTCATGTCTATGTGAAACGTACTTTAGTTCTGTGAAACACAAAATGAAATAGAAACATTTCTAAAAAACAACTGAAACATTCTTCAAAATATCTTCTTTTGTGTTCCAAGACAGAATGACATCATAGTGAGTCAATGGTGAACATTTTTATTTTTGGTTGAACTATTCCTTTAATAAGACACATTTCGGAACTCTGCAGCGCATGAATTCAAGGTTCTTCGCAAATAGTTTGGTTTCAGATGTTATTTAAATTATCTAAAATAATGGATGCATTGCAAAACTTTCTTAACCAGAGAAAATATATGTGGGCTAAAGAATAGTGCAGACATTTAATTAAGCATATTGCCCAGCCAAGGGGTTTCAATCCTGCTTATGGAAACTTTCCTTTCTTCAGAGTTTGATTCCGACTCTAATCAAAGACACCTGAACCTGTTAATCAATGTCTTTGGGATGACTTGGAAATTGCAGACAGGTGTGTGAGAGTATGGAACTAAACGCTAAACTAAATCCCAAACCTACAAACTGAAGTGATGCATCATAATTTGTTTTCTTCTGCTATGCACTGTAAATATGCATTTTGCCTGTGATGGAAAAGTACAAACTTCTGAGTATGTTAAAAGATAGCACACCTCGTGGCACAATAATTCATAAAACCACCATGATCATCATTTTATATAGTATTGTTAATTTTGCCATATGCTTTGCATGCAATTCGTTTGTTTATTGTTTTTACATTACAGTACACCATCTATGCACTTTAAGCATACAATTTTTAAATACACTGATTTGGGATGAGCTTGCATACAGTAATATAAGGATGTACAGTACACAAATGCTGAGCCTGTTTGCACATCTCTTACGACAGATTTGCAAGTAGACATTTTTTACATGCAGATAACATACAACTGAAACTATTAATCTTCTTAATCCCTAAGGGCATATATATATTTGCGCGTGTCCCCTGAGATGAAATGAGAATCAAATTGCCTTACACAGCTGATTTTATTTATGAGGACATGTCTTCTGTAGTTCATTAAATACCAGCTGGACTTCACAGGACAGATGGGACTCATAAAAAGATTTTGGAATTATGACTAATAGTCTTACATTTAGGATGGAAGATGGGATGTTAAATGGAATCATCTTTTTTTAAGAGAACAGAATTGCATTAAATCTATACGGGATGGAATTTGTGACACAGAAACTAGTGTTTATCAGTATTTAGCAATTTGAATCAGTTTGAAGAGTGTCAATATTACAAATAAATACATTTGATAGCGGGAGACATCAAAATGTCATTTCTTTCGTTAAGTGGTAAAATATAACGATAATAAGTCCCACATCATTCTGTTTCACTTGATTTGTTGCTGTGTTAATTAAAAAGACTAAAATCTTAAAGCATTTAAAACGGTGATTCTGTTCATCTTGAAATATATATTTATGTAGTGTTATGATATGACTAGGTAGAAACAAAATTTATACAGTATGTGTGTAATGATGTGTGAAAGTACAATTTAAAAAATCATTTATTTTCCCAACAGATCCAATGAAGCCATGTCAGTGTGCTAAAATCAAAGTGACTGCATCTCAAAATACATTTCAACATTTAATTCAGTCAGATTCAAGTTTTGGTTCCATTAACCATTCTTTTAAACATCTGCAGAGTAATACATTGAATTCCATTACCAAATAATGAAGCACTTTCAGTAATGTATAAAAATCTTGCAACCAAATGTGTTTACACAGACTTTTTAATAATCAAGGCTTTTTGGAGAATAAATGTATTTTAAAAAGCAGCCTATGCATTAAACAATAATACCATCCAAACAAATATGTAACCACTATTTCCATCCATTAAAGTTTGAAGTTACCTTTATTTATAAAGCACATTTAAAATAGCCACAAGACTGACCAAGGTGCTTTACACTTAGAAACATCTTCATAGAAAAAGAGTACACGATTACAACCGAAGAGAGAGAAAACCAAAACAACAAAACATATAAATAGTAAATATAATAGGCAAAGTAAAACCTAATTCTGATCTCAACTGGCAATTCTAAATTGAACAGGTAACAAGTGAAGGGCTATCTAGAGCGGAGTGACATGATCCCCTTTTTTTTTTCTTTTTTAAAAGAAATTTAGCTGTGCCGTTCTGGACCAATTAAAGACGGGCAGTTTGAGAATTAGAGATGCCATAATATAGAGAGTTGCAATAGTCTAGATGCGATGTAATAAAAGCATGAACGACCATCTCCAAAGTCTTGTCAGAGAGAAGATGTTTGATTTTTGCAAGTGTGCGGAGCTGATAAAAACTAGATCCGATCCCTGTAGAAATTTTTTTATCGAGTTTTAACGTGTATTTGTTTATCGAGTTTTAACCGATGCACTGCAGAGTTTAGCTCAAACCCTGATAAAACTCAATTACCTGTGTTTTCCAACGATCCTTAAGACACTGATTAGCATGCTCAGGTGTGTTTGATTAGGGTTAGATCCAAACTTTGCAGTGCATCAGACCTCCAGGGTAAGATTTGAGGAACCCCGTCCTAGATCAAAATCGAACATCTTCATATTTTCTGATGGACGGAAAACTATCATTACAGTTTTCTCTTCGTTTAAGGACAAGAGATTTTAAGATAACCAGAATTTAACCCCATCCTGACAAGATAACAGAGCTTTCATGGCCAAAGGATAATTTTTCTTAAAAGGTAGACCGATTTCCAAATCATTAACATAAAAGTAAAATGATACTCCGTGTTTCCTAAGTATTCATAAATCTATGTTGCTCCATGAACAACCTGTCAGCGACTATCATTGTAGATTCATGTGCAGAAAAATAAAATTATGATAACTTAATCAAATCAAGTGTATGGTTATCAACTAGGGCTGGGCAATTAATCGAAAAGTAATCAAAATCGACATTCAGAACCTATAATCGATCAAATATGACCAGGTCGATTATTTCGATTACTTCCCCTTTAAAAACACTCTCGCGTATGGAGTCACGTGACCCGCTGTTACGTTACGCTAGACGCGACTGGCGCAAAAAAACACGCTATTCACACGTAGTTAGACGCTTAAACATTTTAAGTTTACCAGCTTCATTCACGAGTGAAATTCTCTTCACAGCAAACACGAATTAACGTCGTGGGAGAGGCTTCTGCAGGCGATACCAGTCTCTGTACATAGCAAAGGATATGACTCCCTTGGCTAAAGTGGAGCGAAGCGGGTTTAAACACCTCGTTAAAACTCTCCATAGAAGATACACTGTGCCGTCGCGATCACATCTTTCCTGCGCTGCCAGACATGTACAAGACATAACCTGAAAAGGTTAACATGCTCGTGTTTCTTAGTCAGAACTTTGAGTAAATTCATGTTCATATAGTGA
>JAUCMU010000125.1:29010016-29020058 GCA_032275025.1 Enteromius treurensis
TAAATTACACTTGTTTAACACAATCTAAATAAACGGATGACTTATTGAAAGTTTAAATTGTCGCGCTGTTGTGACGAAGCGTGACACGTGACAACATCAATATGGCGGATGTAGTACGTCCGAATTCCATTCATACTATATAGAACGTATATAGTTTCACGTTTCTGCGACTCTCCAAAACAGACATAGCAGGGAAAGGGTAGCTCCGGTTTCTCAATAGACCTCAGATTACCTTTTGTATTTCTATAGATCAAGCTAACACCTGCCCTGACGTTTTTTTTTTACACATAAGTAAAATTCAATGCTGCATTCCAAGCACTGCTGGGAAGTTCCGAGGATGTCTAAAGTGTTTCCCCCATTTCTTGTTTGGGAATACAAACTGAAAGCAAGATGTTTAGAGTGAAACATCACTCAACTCTCTGAGGACAGCTGCATGTTTGTGTTGTTAGGATCGAAATATTACAGGCTAAACTTCACCCGTTAAAATGTGAGTGTGTTTTCAATTTATACGGTTTTCAAAAAGAAAGCAGAAAAATTCATCTCAAGTGAGGAAATCTCCCAAAGGAAAGCACGCTAGGGAAGAGCACGACAGATCCAGCTGTATGAGCCATTCGCGGGAAATGTGCGGCTGAAGTAATTGACACGTTACAGATTGAGGACATGCCGTTTGCCTTTTCCTCAGTATTTCTGACATGCTCGAATTGTCATCAACTCAATAAATTAGAGGTCATGAAATTACGATGCTGTCAATATGTTACTCGTTTGGCATTTTTTAGAGACTACACATTACTCACCCACCCACTTTGCTAAATTACAAGCATCTCTGTCGACCAACTAAAAATATCTGTCCCTAAAGTGAACCATATGTGCGGTATTGCATAACTGACCATATGAAATATCCTGACCGTCGCTGATTTTAGAACAATGCTGTATTGGTAATGTGAACACTGCATGTTTTGTGGATCGCTTGGATCTCTTAGTGTCCATAAAAACACTGAAGATGTTCTCAGGAAGTGTTTTCATCACGGGTTATTCCAGGTTTCAGAAGAATGGGTCTCCATCTTGGCCCAGCTGAGCATTTCCTACCCTTGGTCTGTTTCTGACAGAAATAGATTGTCCTGTATTTGTATTCTGCATTAGCTGCTGTCCGTTCCGATAAAACTGTACAGTGTTGACGGAGGACAACCAGTGCTGACACCTCTTTCCCCTGTGTTATTGTTCTTCTTCCTGAGAGATTTTCAGCTGTTGTCCATCAAGACGTGAAGGTTAGGATTGGCCAAGAAGTGTGTATTCCATTAATAACCTATATCCTCACACCTTATGAAAGCATGCCCTCTCTTTTCCTCGCACATTGTTCCAACGGCTTAACTTAGACAGTTTTTTAAGGCATCATATGCTCACTCCCAGTGCTAAGGCTCAATTATGTCTTAAAATTACTGTTCCTTGGCTAAATTCTAAGGTAGCATTGCATAAATCCTATCAGATGCCTGTTCTGAAGAATAAACCTCAGTTACACTTTAGTATAGTCACCGATTCTCTGTATTAGTGCTGTGAAAAATGAATCGCAGTTAATCACATCCAAAGTAAAAGTTTTTGTACATAGTATATGTGTGTGTGTGTGTGCTGTGTATATGTAATATCTATATATATATATACAAACACATGCATGTAAATATTGTTACTTTTTTATGTTTATATATTAAAGGGGTCATTGGGTGCAAAGTTCACATAAATGTGTGTTGGAAGTGTGCATGGCTGAAGGTCTGGAATTCATGTGGCTAAAGCCCGCCCATGAAGCCATTTGACCGACCAATCACAGTTTGTTTCATCAAGTTTTGGGGGTGTGGAAATGTCAGCACCATAACAGACCGGTGTGTAAAACTCTGATATGTTTTAAATATATTTTATGCTGCGAAATGTATATATTTCAAATACTTTTAAAAATCGAGCATTTAGTCAATTCTGATAAACGCTCGTTGTCAAAAAGTTGTAAACAGAACGTCTTTCTTCTTTCGTGAAGGAGTTTGGTGTCACAGCAGCTTCGTTTCCAAGCGGAACGTTGAAGAATGCAACGCACGCGTCTCCCAGAAATCCTCAACCAATCCGATGACAACTTTGAAACTCCTGAAGTGTTTACACTTTTGTGTGCCATATGCATCAGACGTTTAGCCAAATGTTGTGGTCCTGACATCTGTGGCTGATACTACCTTACCTTAGGGGAACATGAGCTGTGTCTTCCCCTCAGGCGATTGAGGCGTTTTGTTGTTTTTGTTGGATGTAGTAATGAATAGAGCAGTCGTCATTTCCTCCTGACATCTGAGTATTAACAGTGCTAGTTAGCCAAATTTGTGGCAGAAGTTTAAAGTGTGCTTGTCATCCCACAGAAGAGAGGGGCAAGGTCAGCAGAGCTCAGAAGATTGCTCCAAAGGCCACTGGAAAATCCTGCTGTGTTTTTATCACCAGAGAACCAGGACGACACAAACTTCTGGGTTGGCCTAGAAAATAGGCCATCACTGTAGTGCTCTGTTGCTCTCCATCCAGTGCGTCAGACTCCAGTCCGAAATGTTGATTGGCCAATTGCACCATAAGTGGAAGAAGAATCTGAGTATGAAGGAGAGCAGTGGTGGCCACCATGATTTTGACTTTTCTGTCTGAACTACTACTTTAATTTAGGCAGCTCTAATCATAATTTTCAATATTTGATTAATGGTAAATCCTTACTAAGTAGCCCATAGAAACCAGGTCAAGGAGTACATTTCTGCTGTGACATGCACTGTACCTTATGAACCAGCCCGGCACTGTTACACAACTCACAGCAATCAGAGCTGCGGCTTTCTTTGTCCGCTAACTTGAGCAGCGGTCCTCTGCCTTTTATGGCCGTCATTAAACAGAGATGCAAGTAACGGAGCACAGCACAAGGCAGACCAGGATCTAATACGGTTGTTCTGTCCTCCATGCTTTCAGCCGCTGAACTGATTCTTAAGAGGTCAAGCTGCAGATCTTGTGTCTTGTTTGTGGAGTGGACGTGCCACTCATTTCTCACATGATGAGGAACTCTCGCTGACAGGCCAGCAGTGTAACCCAAAGCCCTCTGACATCACGGCTGCTAGAACACTATGGAGTGCCATTGTCACTTGACTGGGAGCTAATTTAAGGAAAAGGTCTGTCTTCTCTGATATGACTCAGCTGTTTCACGGTTGCAGAAGTGCAAGAACAATTGAGACACTTTCACATGACTTGTGCCTCCATTGGAGCGAAGCGGCAAGCTGACTCGTTGTCAGCAGGTGAAGCACTGTAATGTGAAGCTCAAAGTTCAGGTAGTTTCAGCTCTGAGTCTGTTTACACTGACGTTTCAAAGCACAGCTATTCTATGTGTATCATTAGTGCTGCATTTCAGACAACTTCAAACTTGGAATTCTGGCTACTCCTGGTGAAAATAATAGCCACTGTAACCAAAGGATCAACCTCGAATACAGTGAAAAGCGTCAATTGACGTAATTTACCAAAGGGGGTAAATATAGTGATATTACAAAGGTAGAATGAGGTTAGAAGAGGGAAATTTCAATTTGTTGGTGCCAGTGCAAATGTCAAAAGATGGAAGAGGTAGATAGGACCTACATAAAAGCTATATTTAAAAAACGTATGACTTCAGGGAATCATCATCAAATAATCAACATATTACATGTTGGATATTCTATGCAAATTGTTAAATATTACAACAGTGTTATCAGTATACATCCTTTACAATGCTTTGCATTTGCATTTTTTTTTTTTAGAAAAATTATTTCTTTTTTCATCAAATCAAAACCGTATAACATGACCGATGTAGCCAGTCTGATTCCTGAACAGATGATTATTTATCTTTTTTTCTGAATAAAAAACAAACACTACTTTGAAACCAGTTAATAAAAATAGTTTATTAATTTACTTTTGGTTAGCATTTAGTCTTGCATTCAGAAGCAAAGACTTCTTATCAGTCACGATAGAAGAATTGAGACCATGTTTGGGCTCCATATTGTTATTTTGTAGTTGTTGTTGTCGTCAGATAGCAAAATTCAGTAGTTATTCATTGGAACACTTACCACAGTTCTCGTATGTCTGGATGTTCTGTCTTGTGAACTTAACCAAGCACGTGCAGAACACTTCAGTCCGAGGCTTGGTTTTTGTAGTATTTGACTGAACGCCAGACCTAAGAGCCTTTGGCCACTCGAATAATAACAGCCTCAGGAACGAAGTATTGATGTAGCTTAAGTGTAATAATACACAACCTATTTTCCACAATTATAGACCTAGTCACATTCAATTTAAGGGGAATATCAGCACAGCACGTTCACTGTGGGTTGAACATAGGTTGTCATTTGCGTCAAACGTACAGTGTGGCACTGCTCATCAACCCCACGTACACACTCTCGTTATTTGTTTATCTGGATTTGGCTGGGAATTTATCGCATACTTTGAATATTTTCATATTTTCCTGGAACCTGTCCCAATCTGACAAGGGAAAGGAGCATCCCACTCTTCCGTCTTTGCCTGCCAGCGTTCCAGATTTCCTGCCTTCTATTGTGGCTGCAGCGGGATGCTAACATCCTGGTTCAAGCCCTGAGGTCAATCTAACACACTCTGTATAGGTCTGTCTTTCATTCCCGCTGTCCCTCTGGCAATCATTCCCTCTCCCTTCACTCTTCATCGTCTGTTTCCACCCACTCACCCTATCGCTTTTGCCTAGCCGTGAGTCAAAAGCTGTCTAACGCTAGTAGTTTCCCAACTTTTTCTTTTATCTCTTTCATCTCTTGCTCTTCCTCATCTATCTCCTGCCAGGCCGCCACCATTTGTGATCCAGCCTCACTGCCAAACCACTTTGAACTTGAGCACCAACACAGCAGATTTTCTCAAAGTCTGATGTCTCGTTCTCTCCTATCTTATTACCGCTAGCCAGGAGAGCAGCGTCTTTAGCAGCGTCTAATTAAATGTGCACCTTAAATGCAATGAAAGTTTCATTGCATTTAAGGTGCACATTTAATTTTTTTCAGTTCTTGCTTTCCCTTGGAGGTTTTCTTTTTCTTTGACTTTTCACTTGATTTTTTCAATTCAGTTTTTGCATAACTGAACAATATTTGCAGTTTACATTCTATTTTATGCTATTATTTACTTAAAATTCATAATTTTTATTATAAGGTGTCCTTGTTTCACGTTACATCTGCTTGCTATTTTAATAACAGTAAATTCTGCCCAATATCATGCAGGTAAACTTAACCCAAAGCCTAACCATATAGTAAGTACATGTAGTTAATTAATATTACTCTGTATTTAAATGTACTATATACAATGTAACAAGGACACCGTAAAAAAATTAAGTGTAACATAATTTTCATATTATATATAATTTACTGATTACATTTATTTAATATTTGTGTTAAAAAAAAATTGCCAGCAACTGCTGATATTTGGATATCTAGTTTGAGCTACAGGAAAGCCACTTTGCTTCTGAAATCTTCATCATTTTGATGTGCAGGAGTACACATTTTCCAATTGATTTGATTCAAACACTTGATTTGTTTCAACTCCAATTCAAAAACTTTGTGATTTTTGCTTTTTTGTCACGTTCAATCCAGATTCAAACATTTCTTTTGCCGTGGTGCTTATTTGTGGCAGCACGGATTCAGTTAGTCAGCAACAGGATATTATCCACGTTTATTTATTAGAATATTTTGTGTAACAGAATGGATGCGGAGGGGCTTTTGGAAGGGCAATGAGGCAGTCAGTGGCGTTTCCTGCCTTCTGATGAGAGGATGTACTATCTGAAGTGGCACATCCTGCATATGATCACACACTAGCCCATTTGCACAATGACGTTCCTTAACAGCCTCATACTGCATTCCAGTAAGCCTTGTTAAAACAATGAAAAGTGTTTGAAACGAATTTCAACAACCTCAAATTCAATTCCTGTGATTTTCATTGTGCGTATGATGTAATCTCTTATGGTAACCTAAATTTACCGGTTGTTTTCATGCCCACCGAATGTTCTGGTAATACCAGGCTCTTGTAGAGTCAAGTCTGACAGCGTTTGTTTTTTTTTGTGCTTTTACAGTTCTGCCAGCCTGGTGGATGGAGACTGTCCCGTGAGAGGAAGCTCCCGACATTCTTCACAGTGGTGCTGACAGACATAGACTCAGAACGACACTTCTGCTCCTGTCTGACCTTCTTTGAGGCAGAGGTCAACCTGCAGGTGAGATTAAGGCCATGTTTTTATTACAGAGTAATGGTCAGAGACCATAAACACAGCATAACATTTATTTTTGGTCGAATCATTTGCAATTTGTCTGTCCTTTGTCCACATCACAAAATTTGAAATGCACCGTCCTTTAGCAGACACATACAATTGTAGGCTATTCAGGCATCGCAACCTATCACAGACATTTCCATTGCACTCTTGAAGGAAATAGCGAATCAGAGAAGCAGTAAATTGTCAGTTAAATACTCACAGTGCCATAGCAAAGCAAAACCTTTCACAGGTCTTTATGGCCTCAGAAAAGACTACTTTTAACATGAAATAAGATATTTGGGATTGGAAAGTATGTTTTAATCAATCAACCATGTTGAGAACCTTTTAGTAATGGCAGCTGTAATCAGGATGGGACTAAATTTACTGCAGCATCAAGTTCACTGTCCAGAATGGAAAAGGAAAGAAGAGCAGCAAGAATGCTATTTAAAGAATGCAGTTGTAATTTCTAACTATTGCCCAGCGCCCATCAGGGTTCCAGCCTTAGGCCCTTCCAGTGATAATGAGGCTAGAGGAACAGCGCCTGTTGAAGATTTTCAGTTGTCCCATGTGGAGTTGTTTCAGCACAATGTGGAAGTCCTGGAGTGCAAGGAACCAGTGCACCAGTGCCTTTGACTGAGATGATATACTGTATTAGGCCAAGATTGGCTGTAAGAGTTTTGGCCAAAAAAGTAGTACCACAATACAGGCTGTGCACCATGGGGGGGACCAGCCTCGGGCTGCTAAAGGCACGCTGATGCCAGATTCTGTTGTACCCATTTTCAGGATAAATACGAGAGTGTAGTCTCAAGCATAAAGTAGGTTATTCAAGTTTGATTGTTCTGCAGAAACAAGGAAGTTAATTTTTGCCAATAGGCCTATATCGACTAATGGACCTACATCTTCTGAATGTCCAAAGAAGTTACACATGGACACCAGGTTGTTAGGACAACGCATGCCAAGTTTCACCCTCAGGGGGAGGCTGTAACCAGGAGAATCTCGTAAAAACCATTGGAGTAAGGAAGTTAAAATTTGACACGCTTTTTCTTTGCTACAAGTGCTAATAGACTGGAATATCAGTTGGACAGTTTAAGAAAAAAAGATTGCCGGCAGCCTATTAAATTTTATCAGCCATGTGCATTTCTTGCAGGCCTCACTACAGATCTATATAACCAGCTTCAAACTTTCCAGCATCTTTTGAGATAAACTGTTGGACACAAACTGGATCAACAGCATCTGTTCTGCCAGTTTAAAGTCTTATTCCAACAGCTTGGACTGGTTTTATTGTCACGTTTGGCTATTTTTATTCATGCCATTTACTTCTGCAGTCACAGAACATGAAGTGTAACTGTCATTAATTACACTGCATCCTGCTTGCCATGTCTTACAGGATGCAGGATTGTCTTTCTGATAGCACACGTAGATTTCAGGGAGCACAGCTGTGTGACTCTACTCTTATCCAGAATCTTTTTTTTTTTTTTTTTGTATTTTATTACGAGCCAAGTGTAGAAGGTGTGTAGTCCCTGTTGTTTAAGTTGGCGTATTCTTCTGCTTCCTCTGGCTGGGAGTCTATTTCAGCACCTAGATCTGTTGTCCAGCGCAGTGTGGCACAGGTTTGATCTAGTATCTTAGAGGTTGTAGCTTTAAATCCCACTTAAGGTACATTCATAGTTGGTTTTTGGCATCATGCTTATAGTACATGTATCTATTGCTGCCGCCATCTATATTTGTCCTTTAGTTTTTTGCGAGTCAACTCAATAAATTTGACTTTTAAATTTGACACATGCATGCTCGCTGCGAAAAGGTTTTTCATAAGATGATGGTGTAATTCCGAGGATGTTCATGAAGTGCATTACTCAAGTTTCTCAGTTCAAGTTCATTCCAATGTAGACAATGCAGCACTGCTGTTTTTTTAAGGAGAAAAAATCAGCGAGGCCTTTAAAAGAGCGGTGAGTGCCCAAGGAAATTGGCTCCACAGCAGAATCATTTAGAATGTCCCAGCAGGCTCTTGTTCCTTAGAAAGCAGGTCAGATGGGAACCATCACTCTCGTAGCGACTTTCAAGTGTTAGCAAAACACTTTAGAGCTTTCAGGGCCTGAATATCATTTTGGGAAGTGTGGGGAAGTTTTCCGAACCCTTGAAAATTACAAGTCTGGCAGAAATATTTGAAACTACTGATTGATCTGCTCATCTGTGTGTATTGATTTACTGATTCAACCATCATCATGAATAAGCGTTTGTGGAAATTCCCCGCATTATAAGCCTAAATGCTGAAATGGAAGCTCTGGAATGTATCCGTTTTTTATTTTCTTTTACCTGTGGAAATGATAAGAAATGTAATCATGCTGAAAACCACTTCGTCACATCCCGACATTCCACATCTATTGAGGACGGCATCCTAGTGCCGGCAATGTGGCATTTCGTGTAATTAACTGAATTCAGTATTCAGGATGTGGTGGTCATCATGACCCAAAACGAAGCATTTCAATGCTGTGAGTCACATTAATTTGTTGAGCAGGCCACTTACCGATCAAATGCCTTGAAGGTTAATTCTGCAGATTAACTATGAATCAGCCCCTTTACCACAAGCATCTACATAGATGCCAGCATGCAGACTTACTGTCAACTTCCTGTTGCTTTACTGGCTGAGTACAAATAAAGCAACTCATGACAGGATAAAGAATGTGTAATTAAATGGTCAATAAAAGCAGGAATTCTTTGCCTTTAGACGCTGGTATTTCCAGAAGGTTACAACACTGTTTGGCATGTCATGTCTTTGAGCTTTGATGACCCCCAGCTTTCGGCTGGCGCTGTCCTCCTCTATAGAGTCGACTGTGCGTCCACTGTCTGTCTATTGCTTTCGGTCTCTCAATTTCACAGTGAGACTGTTAATCTTCTTTATTTATATTGCATCCTTTACTACTGAGCCTCGTGGGAGATAAAGAGAGAAGGCCACCCATGAAGAGTACTTCACAGTGTCATCAGGCACATTAAGATTGAAGCATCGTTCTTAATCGCAGGCTCAGTGTCTTAAGGTCTTTAAAAAAGGTATTTTCAATTTGTCTGCTTTTGTCTCATTCTCACTGTTTTTCTTCGATACGCTTATCCAGAGGTTCGTAATGCAGGGTGGCTTTTTTCACGTAATGACAGTGATAGCCCATTATCTCATTATGTTGTTTGTCTTTCTGGATGATTTTCCTTACATTTTTTAGGAATGACTAGGTGCTAGACAGTCTTTTGACCCAGCAAACTGTGACCTAGCAAATATGTATACTATTTATCCTAAATGATAGTCAAAAGTTGGTGTGTCCCAACTGCTAGCATGTTGAAGTAAACATCCCAAAGGTATCCCAAATGGTCTACTATGTCCATTGGAAGTGTGAATTCATGCACACTGTAAAAGCTAATATTATGGCAATCTGTTGTGCATTTAAAGGGGGATTTGGGTTCAGCACAAATAAAACGTGTTTAAAAAGTTCTAAGCTCAGCCTTACAAATGTCATTGACTTGTCCTGCCTTTAGAAATTGTTGCTGCCTGTCATTTTCTCAAAACTTTCTTCAAAGGGATAGTTCACCCAAAAATGATCATTTGTTTTACTCACCTTTGAAGCATCCCAGGTGTGTGTGACTTTCTTCTTTCAGACGAATCCAGTCCGAGTTAAAAATTGTCCAGACCCCTCCAAGCCTTTGAATGGGCTTAAACGGGTGATAGCGATTACACTTTGGAAGACATGAAACACACATATATATATATATATATATATATATATATATATATATATA
>JAUCMU010000125.1:29030210-29042326 GCA_032275025.1 Enteromius treurensis
CAAGTCACTTTTTTGATAGAGCACTTGTACTTTTACTCAAGTCTTGGTCTCTAGTACTTTATACATCTCTGCTATTATCTGACTTTAGAATCTGACTATTTCTAACTTTTAGACTGAAAACGTTCAATTTAAATTTTTCAATCTTTTTTAATTGTAACTGTTTCAACTTTTTTTTAACTTAAACTATTTGAAACTTTTGAAAACATTTTAAACTTTAAGCCACTGCTTTCTCAAGCTAACTTAAAGTTTGTCTCGACAAACTTTTTTATCTAGCTGCTAATTGCAACGTTTCACATATTCGTTTGTAAAAAAAAATGAAATATGCGAAGACATGTTGATAGATTTGTTTTCTGTTCTTGTACAAAAAAAGTTAGATTTTCCTAAGTGCATATTGATGAAGCTCTGCTCTGATTAAGTCATATTGGCTGCACCTTTCGTTCTGAATGCAGACGCACTACAAAACAACTCTTTCCACTCAGCGAGCTTTCACAATCTATGAATGCACAGATGGTTTTGAAAGGGTAGAGAGTTCAGTCAAATGTGTCCGATTTTGCAACGCGAAGACAAAAAAATACGTTTCACACTTCTTATTAAGCGAGATGAAAATAAGTTACTTATTATGAAAGAATGGTGTTGCATGGCAACCTTAAGTAGTGACCTGCAGAGGAATGTACTAATGGCGTGCATGCTGTCCCATGTTCAGCTGGAGCACAACACAGAGCATTTGGACAGATGTGCACGCACCATTTTATAACAGCTGCATTATGTCGTACTACCGTCCAGCTGCAAATCAGTCTTGGGCTAATTAACACCACATTAATGTCCTTAAGGTTTTTGTCAGCATGTAAGATTAAACTTAAATTAAACAGTGCACATGTTCTAAATCTGTCAAATAAAATCAGAGTATATTCTACACATTGTGTTGTGCAACTGGTGAAAGTAGTTTTCCCTGTTTCATGTCAAATAATATCATCTGTGTTGTAATTATACGCTGTACTATTTTTAAATTGGTGATGATTTATTTTGGCCAGAATTTGATGTGAACTATTCAACTTAGATGTGGGCTAATTACATTACAGTTCACTGAGGTTTTTCATTTTTTACGGATTAATGTAGATCTCTGATTAAAGACACTCTTACTAAACAAACCATTCAGAGTCTCTTTATAAACCTGTTGACCCTTAAAGCAGCGTGGGTTTTTTATTGGTTCACGTGGCTGTCTCTCTGAGAGCTTTGATTTGAGCAACAGTCGCCTTGATGTATTAAAATAATCCCGTCAAGATCATATTTCACTACAAAATCTGCTCCAAACAGGAAACAGGAATTATGTGAAGAAAATTAAGAAAGTTTTTTGGACCATCAAGATATTTTTACATTGTGATAAAAAACAAAATTCCAATCTCCCAATTCTCAATTCTACTGCTGTGCAAATGCATTTTACAAAATGCCTTATAAGCAAACATTACAGGTGTGCATCTTAACACAGAACAATGACACTGACATGTTTTCAGTTATGTATATACAAGATATTCTCATCTGAGACAGCTCAAACTTGCATTTTAGTCTGGGACTAGCTTCGAGAGAATCGCGATATAGATATATATATATATATATATACACACATACAGTCTCAAACATTTGCGGTAGTTATGTTTTTGAAGAAGTCAGTATATGTTTTATAATTATTTTAATACGTAATATTACATGTAATAAACAGTTTCTGGTTTTACTGGAAATTCCTCTTTTTCTCAAATTGCATTCAGGCAAAAAAACATTATCTCTTGCTTTCCAAGATTTCTCAAGAGGTTCTGTGAGAAACAAACCGACCTTCCTGGATGCCTGTCAAGATCATTAGTACCTGCTCTTTGTACTGCAATGGAAAGTTCCCAAGTGGGTTTGTAAGGCAGCCATAGTCTTTGACCCAACAGAGGAGAAAACACCATCCCAAATACCATTCTGTGTGCATGGTCTCTGATAAGAGCATCATGTCAGTGTGATATTTTCCCAGATACACGGTACTTCTGGGACTGATTTTAAGGTTACCCAAGCCTGTAATAACCCAGCAACATGAGCTAATAAAAATGTCATCTTGAACTTCTTTGTATAATTTACGCTCTACCTCCTCTCCATTGTTCTCCTCTGTGAATCAACAACAGATTTATCAACGATCAGGCCTATCTGGCTCCGAGCTCATCCTTGATTAGACTGTATTTTCAGATGGGTTACATCAACATTAATGACCTATAAAAAGCTGTGTTTCATCCGTTATGTGGCAATAACATCTTGAACATCACACTCCGCTTCAGGTGCTCTACAGATGCATCAGGAGGAAGACTGAAACACTTGTCTGTCAAAATATAGCCACCTGTTTCCTCTCAAAATGACTTTATCCACGTTTCCTTTGTCTCAGAGTGAGGTCTGTAGAATGGCCTGTCTCTGTAGCCATCTGTGCAGTTTTTAGGTGGTTTCAATGTATTTATTTATTAATTTTATACTGTTTGGATGATGTAGAAAATACTAATGATAGGTAAAAAATGAGCTTTTGGCTCAAAGCTGCACCGGTTTATGGAGATGGTATTTAAAGGGAAAGTACAGTACATCCAAAAATGAATATTCTGTCATCGTTCAAGTTACAAAAAGAAAGTTGATAACCAAACAGTTGACGGTAGCCACAGTATGGAGCAAAGGTACGTAGAAGTCAGTGGTTGTAAAACTGTTACTCCGTGTCTATTCAACATATTTTCTGGGGGCAGTCGTGGTGTGAATAACCAGCACTCTCTCCACCTTCAATACCATGACTGAGGTGAGACACTTGAGCAAGGCATCGTTCCCCCAATTGCTCCCCGGGCGCCGCAGCTATGGCTGCCCACCGCTCCGGGTGTGTGTTGACGGTGTGTGTGTGCGTGGTTGATCACTTCTCACTGCTGTGTGTGTGCACTTGGATGAGTTAAATGCAGAGCACAAATTCCTAGTATGGGAAACCAAACCTGGCCACATGTCACGTCCTTTCCTTTCTTTTCTATTTATTTAGTATTTTATAGGTTATGGTTTTGAGATTATTTTTCAGTTTTTATCCTGCAATGTGTCTTCCTTTTTGGTGTCTTAGAAATGGCTTCCTACCTGTCTCGCACCCATAAGAAAAAAGCAACGTGTTTTCCATTATAAGGCTCAGTGTTTATTGTTTGCATCTTTGTCTGTCCCTTTCTGTGCATGGGTCAGAAATGTGTAGCCATTCCAAAAGAATGTTACAAGGTCAGGAAGAGTTTTACTGGATTTCTTGCAAACAAGATTATGAAATGTGTTGTTTTATTTTGGGGGCAGAAGACGACACTGAGATTCCAAGAAACGTTCGGGACCTTAGCAAACGCTAGAAACCTCTCAGACCATGAGGATTCAGCACGTCAAACAATTTACAATAGTGCTGCACGATTAATCATATCGCCATAGCAATCGCGATGTCAGCCTATGCGATTATACATTATTACAGCAAATGTTGCGATTATATTAAATAAACAAATGCATTCGTGGACGTAACAAGACATTCATTCTTGCTCACACCAGACGCGAATGAAGCGTTAAGCGCGAGTGATTTACATGTTAAGTCAATGCAAAGACGCAATTAGACATCCTGCAGCACGATTCGCGTGAATTAAGGGGGAGGTTAAACACGCCGGTTTTATACTGCATGCAAATACAAAAATGGGTATTTGTTTTATTTGTCTGTACTTTTGCCTTTTTAATTTAAATTTAATGTTAATTTAATGTAATTTAATTCAGTAATGTAAAGATGTTACTGTTATATAATTTTGTACAGTTTAGTTTTAATTTGTTGTTGCTAGATTGCCCTGTATACTGTATCTCAGTTGAGAAATACAGATGCCAGCATTATTAGTAATCTGTGTGTGCATTTTCCTTTATAACAAGCAACTTGAGTCAAACCACTTATATATCGCATCGCAATCGCAATTTTGACCTTAATAATCGCAATGTGACATTTTTCCCAAATCGTGCAGCCCTAGTTTACAATGACATTTCTGAAATGGGTCGAATGGAATGATATGTTCGTAAACATTTCATCCTCTTTTTGCTCATTGTTGGGTTCAGGCATTTGTTCAACAGGACAGTCAGTGTGAATTTTCATATCTTGTTCCTGTTTATTGGTGCATATCAGAGTTTGACACAGACATAATGGGGAAGTTGACCCCGGCAGTGCTGCGGATACGTCTGTTAATAGCTGGCTGTCTCTGTTTCTGCAGAGCGTGTGATTAATAGCCTCAGTGGTATGTTGATGACAAACAAAAACAGGAACTGTAAACTTTTATCTCTCTCTCTCTTCTCTGACTCCCGTTGAGGAGTGTGTGTAATTTATGTCCCCATTACATACTTGCCATTCTCTAGGCTTTTTAGCATCATTGTGATGAAGACAGATATTCAAATGAATCGCACTTGCTGATAGCGTTGTTTATTTGCATGCATTCTTGCTGTTGTTTTAGCACCAGATGCACTGATGGAATTACGTAAAAGGACGGAAACAAGCCCAGATTTTTCCAGATCCCAGTTTGAGCACAGATAAGAACCAGTGGCTTCTAAATTGTCTTACATTTATTGCCAAAAAAGAATTTATTCATTTTATTATTTTCCTTTTAGATTAGTTTAAAAAAAACCTAATAAAACACAGCTTTATATATCAATTTAAATCAGTTGGACAAGAGATGAGATAAAGAGTGCGGCAGTATAATAAGAAATGTATTAGAAATAAGAAATTCAGTTTGAGTTGAATGTTTTAAATTCTAAAAATCTAGATCTACTACTTTTGTCTTATCCAGCTCTGTTTTATACTTTTATCATTCTATTTAGTACAAATGATTGGCCTTTGCTTGTCAGACATATTTTAAAAATATTTTCAGTTTACTTTTTTATTAAATTTGTACTCAAGTAAAAAATTATTTGGTTAATTTAAAATATATACATTTTTTTTTATATATATTACCAGTCAGGATTTTTATTCTTAAATTAGGTCTTCTTGCCTTTTTGAATTTGTGTCAGTTTACATGGTGCAAAAAATTACGCAGTGACAGTTCTAATAATGTAAATATGATGGTTTGCGATATATCGCAGAGTTAGTGTATTATGACGTATTATGACGATATGATATTGTGACATTGCAGACAATACCAAGTTTTCAGAAGAGATGTTTGAATATACTTGAACAAAATTTGACTGAATTAGTAATTGTGTGTTTGTGTTGTTTTTGTGTGTTGCAGGGATCCAGAATGTTCTTAGTCTCTTTTGTGCGGTTCTGACAGAGCACAAGGTTTTGTTCCACTCTTCCAGCTATCAGAGACTAGGAGAGGCCTGCCGTGCCTTAGAGTCCCTGATGTTTCCTCTTAAATACAGGTGGGTCAACATCGACTGTTACTGAATAATTGACCTTCAGTTGCCTTGATAAGAGCATCTTATTTCGCTAGCTGCATTATTAGCAAATAGTTCAATCCAAGTGCACGAAAACTAGGACAACTCAAATGCGCCAAGAAGAGCTTGAATTAATGTGTCTTCTTCAGAAATGATAAGCGTGTAGTTTTGCAGATCGTTCTATTTTTAGAGTCTTTTGCAATAGGATGTGCTATTTTAGTGCTCGGTATGTAATGAGAACAGTCTGATGTTAACCTCTGCTGATTGCTTGACGTGATGATGGCTGTTGCCTAACTCTGATTTGGACCACAGCTACCCCTACATTCCCGTCCTCCCATCTCGACTGCTAGAGGTGTTGAGCTCGCCTACGCCCTTCATCATCGGAGTGCACTCCATGTTCCAGAGCGAGATCCAAGAGCTGGTGAGCTCAAGGCTTTACAGAAAGACATTTTTCAATCTGCCTTAAAACAGGCGCTCAGATTGCGGTAACGTTGCTCCGTGACTCATTCTGTCATTTCTGATTGGGTTTTGGTTTCTGTTTACAGCTCGATGTGATCATTGCTGACCTTGACGGAGGAACAATTAAAATACCGGAGTGTATACACCTCTCCCAGCTCCCCGAACCCCTGTTGCACAATACTCAAAAAGCACTGTCCATGGTACAAAAAAAAACAACACAATCACATTATAGTGTCACATAACTTGCATTCAAGTAGACACTACATGCATATGTTCATTTTAATTATTATTATTTCCAATAAAAAAAAAAAAAAACTGTATCAAAGGCTATACTATATACTATATGGGCTATATATATAGTATGGTAAAATACATTTTTGACATTTGAGGACACTCGTAACCATAAATATGTATTAAAAACGTTACCTGTCCTGCACTACTGTGGTTTGGGGTTATTTTTAAAGACACTGATGATGGATCTTTTACTATTTTTAAGATATACTGTAAGGCTTACATTTTAATAATTATTATACATAATTGCTGCCTAATGGAAAACACCCAGCAGAAAAAGTTTGGGAACTATTTGTCAACATACACATAACTTCTTGCACTGTTATAAAGTGATGTTTTTTCACAAAGCATTGAAAGATGACACTGACTGGAGACATCCCATAAGCTATATGTGCACCATTTGTCTCGTTGCCTCAGATAGCAGGATATTTCCTCACTCTAAATACCTTCTTTGTCTTCAGGTTTTGCACCCAGATCTGGAAGGAGCAGATAATGCCTTCCCACCCCCTCGCTCTGCTCCATCCAACATCAAACTGCTGGTAAGAGCCCGGTTTGTCTATTTTCGCTTTTACAATCTTCGCAAGGTTAGATGTGAGTTTAGCGGAATGTGTGGCTGACACTGATGTGGCCCACATGGGAGTCTCTTATTGGGTCTTCGGGGGGCTGACATATCTGCTCGTTTCGAACTCCCATCACGTACGCAGTTTATTTTGAGGCGAGAAAATTTTCACTCTGACTCATTCCATCCTCGTACGTTTATCTGGAATGTCTCTCGGTCGCTTCTATTCTGGTTTTCTTGTTTTTGACAGGATAAGGAGGTGAGGGCGGTCTTCCTGCACTTGTTTGCACAACTCTTCCAGGGCTACAGGTCCTGTCTGCAACTCATTCGCATCCATTCCGAACCTGTGATTCACTTTCATAAGGTGAGAGCCAGACGCTGATCTGCAGCTTTATGATCCCGCTAACCTCATTTGCAGAGTAATCAGGCCCATCAGCCCACAAGCGATTAGGAGCAATTACTGTCCTCGTGCCAGATCAGTCCAGTAAACTCAAGTGCTTGCATAATGACTGTTCGAGAAGGATCTTCTTGCTAATTATGTCCAGGGTTTTCAGTGAGGGGTCTGTAGACAGATATACAGCATGAAACTAATATCTATAAATGAAGTAGATTAATGACATTTTCTTTTACTCACCCTCATGTTATTTTAAAACCTGCATGAATTTATTCTGTGGAACACAACAGGAGATAAGCATTAGTCTCTCAGTGAATAGGAAACCAGCATAAGGATAGAAAAACCTTGAGGATACCAGAAATAAAGGCAAATCCTCGGTTTTTGTTATGTGTGTGCAATATTTTGCATCTAAAACCTGATTTACTGTATTTCAAACTCAAACCCTGACATTAATGTTTCTAAGCCAGCATCAAAAACACATAAAAATACACAATTATTGGTTAAAATAGACAAGCGGAAAGAAAACGTATAAGATACCAATTTGAGAGCTTATTTTATTACACTTTATCTATCCGCATCCGTAGATTTCAATCACAGGACACACCTTTTTATATACCTCAAGGGAGTTTATTCCTAATTTCTATGATATTTTATTTCTAAAAATATTTTGACTGATTTATAAGAGATCTAAAAAACCTTAAACAATATGATATTTTGTTTCTGGACGTGTATGCAAATAAATAATTCAATTACATAATGCTATTATAAAATGTAAATGACATAACATAATTAAACTTGTCATACAACACAATTGTCCTACTGTTCAGCGGTTAAACAACTGGAAGTCAAATTTATCACAATTATGAAAAAGGACGTGGTGATTTGATGAACTGAAAAAAGAAGCTTTAACATGCCTGATGTGCATATTTTAACTACGTTTTTGTAGAAAAGGTGCAACTTGCTACGAACGCACCTGAGCTTGTAATTACTACCCATCTCGTAAATATGAACTCCTTAGGAGGATTTAAATAAATATTAGCCTCATGTAATGTCATATACAGACTGCCAGACGGTACAAACAACTCTGACTGGTTTGAAATGCAGCATTGTTTATCTTACCTTAACCCAAGGCAGCTTGCACTTGTACAAACACCTGCCTTTTCATAAACACCATGGTTTTGGGTCAGAGCCAGAGAATGAAAGAATAATCTCAATGAACTCGCTAGATAAGCACTGAGCTTTGCCTCGTCCACGCTTCGCTTTGAAGTGCCTCGGTGCAAACGTAAGCACGCATGCCGATGGTATCGCGGTTAGTTTGTTTTAAACACTTTGGTCTGTCGGATTGTCCTCGCAATGAGCCATATGAAAAGTATCAAACTATTCGCAAGTGTTATTTCACCCCCCAACCTGTTTTTGTTTGTGTCGGCCGATGTCTCTGTGGCAACGTCTCAGTACGTCCCTCATAAAGCACCCCACATGGCTCAGATTATAGCACAAGAATGCTTCACATCTCGAAACCGAGAGACTTGCCCTGCCAAATGCTCCTTAATTTACTGGCTGGTGCTGCAGGGGATCTGTTTAAAGTATACATGTGCCCATCTCATTTGATGTATCTGCTGATGCAGATAGCAGATATCTGGAACTTCTTCAAGTTGGTTTGTTTAGAAATATCTCTCTGCGACATTTGAACTTGGCTGCCGGTTTAAAGTGGAATTGTAGCAGATGCCACGGTTTTTCTTTGATCGTTGACCTTCTTTTCCCTAATAGGCTGCCTTCCTGGGCCAACGCGGCCTGATAGAAAATGACTTCCTGACCAAGGTGTTGGACGGCATGGCCTTTGCAGGATTCGTGTCTGAACGGGGACCTCCATACAGAGCCTGTGATCTGTTCGATGAGGTGCGGTACTTCTAAGTCACACAGGGGTGCGGAAATGGATAATTCTTGGGCGCTTTCCAAATGCAAAAGCTGTTGGTGAACACAGGAAACATTTGGCTGTTTGCAGTGATACAGACAATCCCTAAATGCAATCTGACAACCTTGTAAAAGTCTGTCCAAAAGCAGGAAAAAAGCTATTAAATTAACTTTTGCAATAAGGTAGAATTTTTGGCCCCCTTTGAATCGATTATGTCATCATATGTCATCATGTCTTGTTTATATATATATAAGCACAACACTTAAAAGAATAAATAGTATGCTATATAAGACTATTTATTACATATATTACAGTATGTTATTATTATATACTGCGCCTAAAAGATGATACTTACTATGTGTGCAAAATTAAAGTGTTATAGTTTAAATGTATGTTTAATTCAGTCTTTAAATGCAATTTAATTGTCTCTAAATTTAATTCTTAAAATGTAATTTATGTATGTAATCGATTACATTAAACTTTTTAGGTAATATGAGCAAGTCAGTATCTTAATTAGTGTGTCACTGATTCATTCATTCAGCCGTTTCGTTCAAAACAACTGATTTATTCAGGACTTTATGAACAGATCACTGAATCATAAACTCATAACAAAACAGTTTTGCCATGACTCTTTTTGTCGGTGGAGTATGTTATTTTTAACGTATTTTTATTTTGATTATACACCATTGGAAAAAAATTTAAATGGTTATTATCTTAAAATAAGGACAAATTATTGTTTGGCTCAAAGCTGTGCTTGTATGTTAACAAAGTGTTACAAAAACAGCCTGTCTGACCTAACACCGGACAAATCCCTACCCTAATTGAGTATTGCCGTGTTAGCGTAGCAACATGCTAACACCATAAATACAGTTAGTCCCAAATGACGCACTAAATACTATGCACTAAGTACTACTGTGTAGGTTATTTTGGCATCCAACGCTGGTGCCATTCCTCTCTACTGCGCACTTCATCCGGGTATTTAAAGTCTGTTTATACAAATGACATAGAGTAGTGCATGAGTAAGGTAAGTCAGATGCCTATATAATCCATATGTATGAATGTCTCTGCTGTTCATGCAGTATATAGAGCGTTCCAGATCAGTCACTTGTATGATTTATTTCAGTTAGGTTGCTGCTTGCTATTGAAACAGAGCCCACTTTTTGTGTCTTCAACATATTTTTCAAAATAATTATGAATTGTACCAAATACATCTGATGGAATCGGAACCCAATTTGTGACTATTTCATCATGTACTGTATGGCACGATTCAGTAAACAACTGTAATCGGATCGAATCATTGTTAGAGCAAATATTTACTCTCTTACTAAGTAACATCATTCCACAAGAGGAAGATAATACATGCGTGACTCAGTGTAGCTGAGTGAAATTCCAGCTATTGTTCTGGGTAATGTTAAATCAATTACAGGTGGAAAAACTGATTTCTTGTGCACATTGGAACCACGGATTCATGGGTTCCTTCATTGAACTGCTCTCTTTCTGTTCTGTAGCTGGTAGCCTTAGATGTCGACTGCTTTAAGGAAGAGGAGGAGAACCTGGTCAAATTCCAGAAGCGCTTGCGAGAGTTGTCTGAGCAACTTTACAAAAACGTAAGCACATGACACCACCTCTAATGTCAGTTCTTTCAGGTGCTTGAACTTTAGCGACTTCCGCTTGATGCATGTTTTCTCTGTCGTTCTGGTTGACCTGAACTCTCCCACATCGATGGGTTATGTTAGAACCTAAGCTTCTTGAAAGAAACTGTCATTTTCTCTATGATGGATTTTTGAAAACTACCTTTCATATTAAAACTACCTTTCAATTTATAACACCATAAAGTGTTAAATCTGAAAGTTCGCCGTATATAAAGTTATTGTCTCTCAGAAGAAAGTGTCGACTGTACTGTAAATTATTGAAACAAGTCATTTTTAAAATGAGTCCCAAGCCGTTTCATGTTGACGGCAACATGAAACATTGGTATATTACCCCACCCACTTGTTGCAAGTGCAGACCTTGATTTTGCCACTAAGTGCCACTTTTGGAGCGTTAAAAGCTCAAACACAACTTTAAATGAAATCGACAAATCACTGGAGAGGTTTTGAAAAAAGAATCATTGAATGAAACATTTGGGAGTCGTTGAACAAATAAAGTGTTGAAAGTGCTTTTTGACCTTGCATGCATTTAAACAGTTTGTTTGGGACTTTCCTTTTATAACCCATAATAGGGGCGCTTTAAAAGTTTTGCACTTTAAAGACTGAATAGTATTGATTAATGTTTTGTAAGTGATGTACACTCACGTGAAACTGGCTCACTTTTTTGGTTCCTGTTTATCCTGGGTATTGGAAATTTTCACTCACAGTATACAAAAGTATGAAGGACTGCGAAAAGCAGATTTTCACAGTGGAGGCTGTAGTGCTCTTGATGACTGATGATGAAGGAAAATCATTAAAGCTGCTGCTCTTAATGTTGAATTTAGACAGTTGTTTTGACATGCTTTGTGTAGGAGAACCCAAACCCGCACATGGCCTTCCAGAAAGTGCCTCGGCCCACCGAAGGCTCACACCTGCGGGTGCATGTGGTGCCCTTTCCCTTGTTGGAGGAGGAGAGGGTGGAGGAGTTGATACAGGAGGGCCTTTCCAAGCAGCACGTCACCCCTATCAATACCCGTCCAGAGAGGAAGTGTGTGGTGCCTGCTGGACCCCCTGTGGGTAAGTGAAAATAATATTATTATATGACTTTATTAATTATTATATTAACTAGTGGTGCATACACTAGTGGTCAAAAGTTTGCAGTATTTAAGATTTTTAAGGTTTTGATTAAATGAACAGTAAAACAGTAAGTTTGTTAAAAATGGTTTATATATATATATACTAGGGGTGTAACGGTTCACAAAAATCACGGTTCGGTTCGATACGATAAAGTAGTGTCACGGTTCGGTATGTTTTCGATACGGCAAAAATACAATACAAAAAGAGAATTTCTTAAAAAAAAAATTCTAACATTTTTATTTATTAAAACTAACATAATATGACCTTGTTTTTCCCCCCCTTTTCTTTTACTTTGAACAACAATGGAGCTATACTTCACATAAC